>OMLC01031202.1:34915-52156 GCA_900302585.1 Regalecus glesne
AGGGTGGGGGAGGGGGTCCTGGAGGGGAGGCCATCCCACCTGTGGACTCCTCCAACCTTATGGCCACAGTGTTTTGGATTGCAGCTTCACTGCTGGAGTCAGACTATGAGTTTGAGTACCTACTGGCCCTGCGGCTACTCAACAAGCTTCTAGGCCAGCTACCTCTGGACCGAGCAGACAGCAGAGAACGCCTGGAGAAGGTTCAGGCCAAGCTCAAGTGGTACAGCTTCCCTGGCCTGCTGCAACTCTTCTTGAAGGGGTTCACCTCTGCCTCCACCCAGGAGCTTACCATCCACCTTCTAAGCAAGCTCATCAGTGTGTCCAGACATACACTTGTCGACCCATCTCAACTGGCAGGTAAAAGCACACAGCAAGGGATTTTCCCTTGTTAATATGTTATTATTTATTTACTTCAAAGAGCATGAGGGATTGAGGCTAGATGTCCTTCCTTTAGCCCTGTGGTAGGATCAAACACACAATGCCTGGCTTGTTATTTCCTCATGTGTATGCTCTACCGCTGAGTTACTGTTATTATTATACTGTTGTTTAATTTTGAATTAATTGAGATTCGAAAATAAAAACAAATTAGAATCCAAGTAGGACATCTCAGATCAATAATTATAACCCATTTTTATTTTTTAGCAACGTGCATCTTAACTGATTTGTATTTTCTTGTCTCTATATCTCTAGGTTTCCCTTTGAATATACTGTGCCTCCTACCTCACCTTATTCAGCACTTTGACAGTCCCACCACTTTCTGTAAGGAGACAGCAGATAAGATAGCCAAGGTGTGTGGTGATGAGAAGTCTGCGACGCTCTCTAACCTGGCCCACATGATGACCCTCTACAGCACACACAGTTACTCCCGTGACTGCACCAATTGGATCAATGTGGTCTGTCGCTACCTCCACGATGCATTTGCAGATATCACCTTTAATCTAGTCACCTACCTAGCTGAGGTAAACATGGCAGCTGTAAAATCACATTATTCTTTGCTTAGTATTTTTGCTCAAATCACTATTTTGTAAATGTGATGTAATGCAACCAGTTTGAACTAGATGTAAAGTAAAGTGATCTTTTGGTCTGCATCCCTTTGCTTCTATCCTTCCAGTTGCTGGAGAAGGGACTTCCGGGTATGCAGCAGTCCTTGCTGCAGATCATTTACAGCCTGCTGAGTCACATTGATCTGTCAGCAGCCCCTGTAAAACAGTTCAACTTGGAAATCATGAAGATCATTGGCAAATATGTTCAGGTGAGCCATCACACACATTCACATTTGCTCACCCCAACACATACAGGCTCTTAACACGTGGCTTAAAAGCAACTGTGACTGACTTACATCCCTCACACTGGAATGAACAGAATTCTGTGGTTACAGAGACATCTATGACAAGATGTACCCTGCTGTATGTGTACCACTGAATATGTCCCCTTTTTAAAATGGGTACAGCCCTACTATGCAGTGTTTTTTTTAAATATGTGGAAATCTTGGTAAGACCCATTCTGTTAAGTATGACTCACTCATAGGATTATGTATCCTAAAAGGTTGTACTAGATTTCACACCTTTCAGAGCTATGACATGTTATCATAATCTTTTTACTAGGTCGGACCTGAGGCAATTCATGCTCTGCACTCAAAGCTGGACCCGACAGTCACTCTATGCTCTACTGCCTTTAGCTAATCCTTTACATACTCGCTGCCAACCATTCCAGCGTTGCTTTTTGTAAGGGTGCATTTGAGTAAATGGGGGGATGTGATTGTACATGTGCATCAGTATTAGTGTGCACTGTTAGTTGTCTTTGTGTAGAGTTCTTATAAGGTTGCCTGAAAGTGACATCCTTTCCAGCACTGATTAGTATTCAATAACGTATTGAAATGACAAGATGCCTTCTCTTCTGTGGCTAGCAAATGCCTTGGCTTACCAAGGGCAACCCATGTCCACTCCCACTCCTAAATTATCCCAAAACGCCTACACATCCTTTCACAATAGAACCACTATACATATGTGTGTATGTTGTTTTTCCTACTATCCAGAGCCCATATTGGAAGGAAGCCCAGAACATTCTGAAGTTGGTGGTGTCCCGCTCAGCCAGTCTAGTTGTTCCAGATGAGGTCCAGCGTTCCTACAGTTCAGAATCATCTGGTTCACCAGAGATTGCCTTCACACGCATATTCAACAACTCCTCCAAGGAGCTTCCTGGGAAGACACTGGACTTCCACTTTGATATATCAGAGGTTTGTTCTTCTTGTCACTCAATTTGTAGCAACTGTGCATTTTTGTCTTTTACACCTCTTTTCCCAAAAGTACAGTTGGTTACTTGAGTCTCTTCTTTTTTTTCTAACCCTAACCCTTTTGTCTGATCTCCTCTGTATCATTTGATATGCTAACTGAAATAAACATTTGCTCCACAGACACCCATCATTGGCCACAAGTATGGGGACCAGCGTAGTGCAGCTGGGCGCAATGGGAAACCACAAGTGATCGCTGTAACCAGGAGTACCTCCTCTACATCGTCGGGCTCCAATTCCAATGGTTTGGTGCCAGTCAGCTGGAAGAGGCCTCAGCTCTCTCAGGTACCCAACAAGAAAGACTGACTGGATCTAACACTGAAATAAATTAACAAGCTTATGATGGCAGCTCTATGGCATCTGATGGAAACATATAACTTGAATTTGAAATATTTAGTTGCTGTTGGGTTTCTTTTTGGTCTCATTTACATAATGCTTTGTGGTCTTGACGCAGAGGAGAACCAGAGAGAAGCTGATGAATGTCCTATCTTTATGCGGCCCGGAGTCTGGCATTCCCAAAAATCCATCTGTAAGACTCCTCTACTACTCTAAAGACTCTGACAAGGTCTCTTTAAATTAACTGATGTTAGCTTCTCCCAGATAATGTCATATATTTGTTTAAAAAAACAACGTATTTCCCCCATGCAATAAGTGTGTCGGACTGTTCTCTGCTGTGTGTGAATAGGTGGTGTTCTCATCCAATGAAGACCTGGAGGCTGGGGACCAGCAGACCAGTCTGATCCCCACGGTGGAGGAGGTGGTGAGAGAGGAGGATGCTCAGGGGGAGGATGCAGGTAGTGAGCAGCAGTTTGGTGTCTTCAAGGACTTCGACTTCCTAGACGTGGAGCTGGAGGATGCTGAGGTGAGGGTCTCCGTTCTCACCTCTCTTGTCTTTCAGGATGTTCATAGGACACAGGGGTACTCTAAAATAACAAGGTCCACCCAGACCTTTCTCTTCATTTTAAGGTAAATGTCGGTGTCATTGCAAATGGACAGCAATGACTGCCTTGCTTCGGTCTATGTCTTGTAGTTGTTAGTGTCAGTAATGTGGTAACAGTCTCAGTGTTCAGTAAATGTCCTCAGTCCTCTAATGGCTTTATCCTTCCTCTTCCCTTGCCACAAGGAGTTGCAGGTAAGTTTGTGGGAAAGTTTGCTTCTCCCCCAGTTCCCCTGCTGTCTCTCTGTGGTGACAGTTTGTCGTCTTTATAGAAGCACCTTTGTTGTCACGCAATGAGGTGTTGCATTTGTGCTTGAATAGAAATCATTGCTGTTGTGATCTTTTATTAGACTTTTACTTTTATTTAATTTTTTTAACTTTTTCTTACCATTTTACTTTAAATATATTATATAGACATATATGAAATATATGTTTGATGATTATAGAAAAAACAACAACGAAATTTCAACATAGAACAAAGGGGGAAAAACACTAAACATATATAGCCTGGCTACCAACTTATGTATTAGTGGTCGAGCATGCCATCAGGAAATGACAAGACATGCATTGGGGCTTTGATCCCACCAGGGGGCGTCAGAAAAGGGATTCAGCCTTAATCCCCCATGTTCCTTCTAGGTCCATGTGGGGACTAATTGGGACATGTAAAAATGAACCTTTAAAAAAATTAAAATAAAGAGTTATACAGAAAAACTACTCAAGAGGCATGGGCGCAAGTCTGTGAATACTGGGACAACATCCAGTGCTCTAACTGTGCCTCTGTCCAGAGCTTTAGTTATTGTACCAGGAAGCGTATCTGATGTAAAAATTTCGCCAAATCAGTTTGCAGATAAACAAAACCCTACTGGGTACCATATTTATCAAAGCCTGGGTCAACAATGGTTGCCATTGGTGCTGTACTCTCACGGGTTACTGATGGAAACTATAAAATCCGCTGCTGTGATCCCTTGAAAAAAGGGAATAAGCTGAAAGAAGAAGATGCAGAAAAAAATGGAATGATCAGAAAAATAATTAAGGGATATATCGATCTCAACACACATGTAAATAGAATACCCCAAGTCCAACCAAGTAATATTGGTTACCAAATGGTTTATATGATGTCAAGTGACCCCAGTTCCTTGAATTCAAAGAAAAGACCCAATTTTTATGAAATTTGGCTATTTAACCCCGTTACACATTGAATTTTATTCATCTTGAAATGAAATGAAATAAAAGATGCACCTTAGACTTAGACTGAGATGGGGGTGTGGGTAATTTCCACCATCATAAAATGAGGCATCTGACCAGAGGAGTTGTATAAGCCACCAGGTCTGTGTCATATGGTGGTAGTAACAGGTAAATAGGAGGAAATCAAAAGTAAGCTGTTGTTCTAAAATTGATCTCAAATTTCTTTTTATTGGTTTAAAAATTTCTGATCAAAAATTTTATTGAGAAGGGCAGGACCAAAACATGTGGCTGTATGTGGCTGACACAGTCTATCACAGGTGGGATAAATGTTATAAATCTTGCCTAACCTAGCCTAAGGTAATTTTTTGTGATGAATAGTTTTACATTGAATCAGTCCATGTCTAGAACAAATTGAAGAGGAGTGAACCCGCCTTAGAATTACTTCCCACTGGTCTTCTGTGATCTCTTTTTCCAGGTCCATCTCCAATTGTCCTTTAATATCTATAATGAACAGGTGCAGTGAGGAAATCAGTTTATACAGAACTGATATATCATTGATATATAACTGATATAATTTCCTTTGGGGCGGCATAGCTCAGTGGGTAGAGCGGTCGTCTGGTGCAGGTTCGATCCCCGGTCCTGCAGAAAGCCCTTCGAGGTGTCCTACAGCAAGACACTGAACCCCTAACTGCTCACTGAGCGCCATATGGTGCCAGCTCACTGCTCCTATACAATAGGATGGGTTGAAATGCAGAGAATTCCAAATTTCCCTTTGTGGGACTGGTAAAGGAGTTTATTTTTTATATATATATTTATTTTTTGTGTCATTTGAGGGCCTTAAAAGGGGGTCAAGAATGTCATCCGAGAGATTGGGAAATTGAGAACAAAATTATAGATTTGCAAGTATCTAAAAAAAAGGTCTTTAATTATTTTTTCTCAGATATTTGTTCTAATTATACAAATGTGTTTCCTACATATAAATCTCTGAATGTTCTGATACCCAAGTAGACCAGTGGAAAAAACCTCTATCCATCAGAAACTGGGGAAGGGGGGATTAGCTGTAACCAGAGCCCATAGGAAAAAAGACTAAACCAAAATGTTGTCTAAACTGGTTCCAGATACTTACAGAGGATTTAGCCATAGACTTTTTAAAGTAAGAAGAACTTTCAAATTCTCAAGTATGATGCAATGCATTCCAAAACATTATCAAATGGTAATGTCTTTAGAAATGGTATATGTGGAGCACCATTTCTGACACTCCAGCTAATCAGTGTTTGTCTTTTTTCTTTACTTTTTTTTTGTATTTTAGTGTACATGTTGATATTGTGCCATGCCACACCTCATACTGTGTTCTGTGCCATTCTAAGACCACCCATTGGCTTAACCTTATCGTCTGTATTTGTGGATCTCTCTCCATGCACTGTGTTCAACTCATGTTATCTGGGTGTCCTATAGGGAGAGAGCATGGACAACTTTAACTGGGGTGTGCGTCGCCGCTCCCTGGACAGCATGGACAAAGGGGACACTCCATCTCTGCAGGAGTGTCAATACACAGGCAGCACGCCCAGCCTCAACCTAACCAACCAGGAGGACACGGATGAGTCATCTGAGGAGGAGGTACTGAGCGCTAGCCAGATTCTCACCCACTCCAGCCTCGTAAGTCTCACTCCAATCATAGTCACACCCTCATCCCACCCCCCCTCCTGCTGCCATCGCCACGCTCCTCACAGCCCGCTGGCAAGATGTGTGTGCGCACGTGTACAAGGTGAATCTGCAGGGGCTTAGACACTTGCTTTGACGCTGGCGGTAGAAACCCACAGCAACCTCTATCTGATACCCACTTTCTCTTGCTGCAAAGTTAGTGTTGTTAATCACAAAAAGAGGTGAATCTGTTCAGCTGGATCAGAAGTTTAGTGATCCAGGTGAACAGATTCACCTCTTTTTGTGATTTCCCTACCTGGATTATTGAGCATGCATCAAGACACTTAGTGTCGTTAAACTTCTTGTTTTAAAGCTGCTCGGTAAGTACAATGTAGCAAAGCTGTAACCAATTTAGTTCAGTAAACATTTGTTTCAAGCCACATTAAAATTTACTCCCGGGCATATTACCATTATAATAGAAGACATCTGATTTTGAAATTGAATGCAATATGCTCTGATCAAAATATGTCAAAAGACAAATTTCAGAATAAAAGCATGTTCATTCTGGGCTTGATCTAGTACTTTTTTTCTGTTCATTCTTGCTGCTTTTCTCTAACTCCACTTCACTGTGCTCCAAGATTCAAGCAGGCTGTTGCACTGTTCCCTGCACTATCAATAATGCTAACACGGAAAGAGCTTTTAATTTGTTAAATAACAATATTTTTTGCTTTCTTCCCTTTGCTTTCAATATTGCATAATGAGAATGAGCTTTTATTAGGCTTTCCTCCCACCCCACCACCCCCTTCAAAAAACTCTTTGCAGTCATTCAGTATTATGTTATAATGTAATAACCAAAATGGGCATTTAGTCTTTTTACCTGACTGTTAGAGCATTGGAAAGTGAGTACTGCAGGACAAAAAAACAATAGATTTTTTCCCATATATTAGCATGGTTTTCTCTTTCTTTTAAACAGTTCATGTTACTTAAACAGTGGAATGGTGGACTAAACAGACTAAACATAAGCTCATTTTTCTACAGCTTCATATTAAAGCTTTAGTAAGATCATTATTGATGGAAACCATGAATAGAAAAGGGTTTGACACCTGTCACGTCTTTTCACGTTGTCAGTGTTAAGAATTGAGTCTTCCAACACAACATGAATTTACTGATGTTAAAAACCACCAACAACAATATGTAATTTATTGTATTAATTGTTCAACTTCCTGACTTGGGCTTTTTAAGTGGGCTTATTCCCACTTATATAGTTAGATTTCTGGTACATGGTGACGGACAAACCTCAGCTCAGTTATGGTGGATCACGCAGATGTACAGAATTTAATATAAATGTGATTCACTGTTATAAAGCAGTTGTTTTTCCCCACAGGCAAGGAGCATATATTGAATACATTACTTAGAAGATCATGTTACTGCATTGTAATTGAAACCAGATACATTACTTTCCATGCATCCTATCTGTTTAGCCTGTGATGCTTGTGATTTGATGACTAAATTTGTCTTTTTCAGATTGAAAATTTTGCTTTTTATAAAGGTGTTAAACTCACTTTTGAGGAAGTGACAGCCCTGTTCTTAATTATATTTACAGCAAAAGCTGATATCAAACCAGGTGGAGAGATACCATCTTCCATGTCCTCTGTCCAGTGTCTGTAATGGAGAGGCTAACCAGCCTTTGCTTTTATTTTCCTCTCTTTAGCTAAACAGCGACTCTGCCACAGATGATGCAACATCCAACCATGTTGACTCTCTGCAGCAGTCCCAGGAGTCATCAAGCAGCGCACTGACTGAGGAGGCTGCCATCCTGCCCTCACTGCCTCGTTTGGACAGCCCTGTCCTGGAGATGGTGCACTCAGACAGCACAAGCAGCCAGCTGCCTGAGGTGCGATCAATTGGGGACAGCAATAACCTGTGGTGCTCGGGCGCTCTATAGCACATCTTTCGCTTTTCTCTTTCTGCCCTTGCTGAACTTTCTTGGTTGTATGTCATCAGGTCACAGGGTTTGTGGCTTCCCTTTCTCCCTGTATACATATAGTCAGGGCTGTTAGTGGGGTCAGGGTATTTGCATTGTTTTGTACCATGGCTTTCTAGACCTGCCTGCCTGCTTGCCCTCTGGTTGGAGCACTGTGGCCTGCTCTCTCCCTCTCTGTGCCTCTCCCAGCTTTTTTGCTGTTAAGTTCTACTTTGTGTATAAGTGCTGTTGAATACCTTTTAGTTTCTCTGCAGTGGTTTTTGGGGGCTTACTTCTGTGATTTGGGAAGCAATCATTAGGGGAAACAAAATGCTCACCTCAGGTCAGCTGTAACTGCTCACCTTCAATAACTCAGAACATGACTCCACTCATCTAAATCTCCCATTAAATACTTGAATAATGGACATCAGCTACTTAAACGTCTGCAGACTCATGTGTGAGTATAAGTCTCTCAAAATTGATGTTACATTTCTAAATACAGTTAAGTAATGTACTATGTATCAGGCAGCTAAAGAAACACTTCATCAGCTAACTGATTTACCTTTTCACTAATTACTTTTAACAGTCTTGCAATTTAACCTTAGATAAACTAACAGCTTTGCCATCTACTGCAACTGACATTTTATCTCTTGCTAACAGTGGGGATTTTTAAAATCTGAAATAACATTGAAGAATGATAGACCTAAAAACAATTGATTCCATTGCCTGTTCTCTACACCTTACCTGTTGGATGCATTGATCACATTGCTCATATATATGGCTACAGGATGTATGAATGATTTTTAGCCAGGTTGTCCCTTCCTAGAGGGGCCTGTTCATTGACAGTGTCCCGCACTCTTTACCATACAAAGAAGTGAATGGAGCTTTCTATGAGCTCACTTGTAGCCAGTGGTCTCAATGTCAGTCCGAGGACATCTCCTCCATCATGGCCCCAGCTCTTAGTGTAATGAACCTCAGATAAAACCATCAATACTCTTACTCATTCTCTCCAGGATGGCCATGACTACTCCTAAAAGCTTTCTGTAATATAGCTGCTGCCTCAATGTCGCACTGGCTGCCTGCCCTACTGAGCGTTCCTAATGCATTAGACTTCAAGAAAAAAAGGGGGGGGGGCATGCAAAAAAACACAAGTGCTTTCAATTAGACCCTCCCTCTATGTCATCACCTGACATACTCATACCATGTGCATGCTTTGTATGTACACTGTCAAATTACACGATGAAGCTTCAGCTAGTGTTTTCCCACATCTGAGTCCTATGCTGTTACTGGTTCAGTACAAAGAAGTGATGTTATTTAATGTATTCATGCCAACTTCCACATGCAGCGGTTGTGCAGTTTTAAGTTATAGCTACATGAGAAACAATCATATATTTTTTTTAATTCTACAAATGTTTTCAGAATAGCACTCCATTAGCATCCTTAACATTGAATGGGTTTTTGTGCCTGAAAAGTGTCTGACAGGCTGACAACTCATGAATGTGAGATCTTACTTCCTGGTTTGCTGATGGGCTGCATTGTATGAGCATATGCAAACATTAACACTACATACAGTTGTATAAGAAAATGTAAAAATCAATGCTGTATTATACAGCTATATGTAATGTTTTTATTGGACCTTGTACAATGCAGTCTATTGACGAACCAGGCTGTAGGTTTTCACATTCACTGATTCTCCATCAGTGACGTCACCAGAACACTCAGTTTCATTTTGGTGCCATTTCAAAGATTCACAGAAGACTGCTCAGTATTATGGCTAATAATGGAGTGCTATCCCTACAGCATATATAGTGAAAGAATTATGAAAATCTTGATCGTTTCCCTTTCAAAAAACTAATTTCAATGCTTGAAGTTCACTCAGTTAGGGCCTCCTAATGTTTCCCAAGACAGTTCTCTAAGCTAGTCATTTATGATTTAGTAGTGCACAGCTAAGAAATGTGAGCTATGAATCAGTAGTCATCAGACACATGCACTTCATTCATCTACCGTCTTGTTGGCTCTCACTCTGCCATCTCACCACCATGTCCATGTTTTACGTATGCTCGGTTCATATTATTTTATGGCATTTCCGTGATGGGCTGATATTGAGCACCTGTTAATTGATTTTTTTTCCCCTCTTCTCATGACATGCTAAACTGCAGAATGACATGAAGTGTGTTTTTTAGGAAATTAATATATCCACTAATGCTGCTGCAAACGTCCCTAAAGGATAATGCAGGGTAATATAGTATTCCTAAATAGAAGCTAAAGGAGTCGTATTTCAGGTTCTAATAAAAAGTAAGGTCGTGAGTTCATGTTGAGAGTAGCCATGTATCATAGTGGCAAAGGAGTACAGCCACTCAGCATCAAAAATAAAAGTAATGTATTGTAATGGGACTGTACATTGTGCTACTTCTGTTAAGCTGCTCTTGGATGTCCCCTACTGGCTGTGTATTACAGGATGCTGTGAGCATGACTGCAGCCGATGAACTAAGCAGCAGCGTGAGTGAAGACACAGGGTTTTGTAGCGCTCCTCCTCTGCCCTCTGACCCGCCGGAGCTTTGTGACCTCCCAGATGCCCAGGACCCCCAGGATGACCTGGATCCGGCTCCCCCTCCCCCTCCGGCTATAGACACCCCTCCAGGGTCCCTCTGTGAGGAGGAGTCCCCAGTGGCTCAGCCTCTTCCCTTGCCTCAAGCCCCAGACAGTCCCTGTGGCTCAGTATGTGACGAAGATGTGACATTGGCCCTGAAGGAGCTTGATGAGCGATGTGAAGAAGAGGAGGCCGACTTCTCTGGCATGTCCAGGTATTAGAAGTAGACAACTGACTCACACCACCCCAGAGAGCAAAAACAATAAGCCACACGTAAGATGGATCAAATCAGGTGCACATCCTAGTGTTGACTGATTCATCTGTAAAATACTGTATTTAGTGTCACTAGTTTTGAGTTCTTAAACTTTCTCAACTCTCAAGCCAAATGAGAGTGTAAGAGTTTACAAACACAAGTTGGTGATCTTTTTATACAGGCACTCATGATAAATTATATGTAACCCTTCCTGAAGCATCACTAAAGATACATTGGTTTACGCTGTATCTTTACTATACAGCGTCTCTTACACATACAATTTACACTCTTACATATAAATCTACACACTTTCGACTGTTTCATCATTATTATGGTCCAATTAGGTTTTTACATTACAAAGGCAGTGATTTTGACATTGTATAGATATGTAAAAAGTTATGTTTTAGGTGTGGCTGATTCCAGTAATTGGGGATTAGAAGATTTTTATTTTAGCTGTTGCTATGAATGAGTTAATCCCTGGCACAGACTCTAGGTGAGTGGAGTTACAGCCATTTCTGTGAAGGATGTTGAGGAGGGAGGAGGGGCTCCATTCTGCCTTGAAACTCTCCAACCTGCAGACGGGCCAATGCAAAGGACGGTCACAGTAGTTGGGTACAAATTAAGTATTGAACTCCACAATGTGGTGACTAATCTTGACATGAAAATTGGGGGGGTAGCCACTTACTCTAATACCCAAATCCATTCAAGATTTTTAGCTCTTTTTACCTTGATTGATTTTCTGGAGTCTGTGGAAATACTCTGTCCATTTGTATGAAAACAGTGAGACTCAAACGCCTGTGTTTGTTTTGAGATATATTTAAGGTAGTGAGAACCATTAAGAGCAGCACTGCTGAAGTTGATGCTTGTGTAAATGTGAGGCATTCATTGTAAAACGCTTTGAATAGTCAATAGACTAGAAAGGCTCTATATAAAATTAACTTGATTTACCATAAAATCAGTTACTGTTTTGGGCCTTTGTTATGCAGCAGTGTATCTATGCATCACTTCATGTAGAGGTTAGGCTCAAACAGCTCTCTGCAGTCCTATGTGGGATGAGAGAGCAGTGCGCTAGTGCAGTTAGCAGTTGCAGCACTGCTGTGCTGCAGACGTCAGGGAAAGAGGAAGGCTAGGAGAGAGAGAGGAGAGACGCTAGTTAAGGTTAGGATGAGGACAGAGGCTATATCCGCCCCAGCTCTTGGCAGCGCAGGCTTTAGATACTTCTATACTGTCTGCTTCTTTAGGCTCTTTGGTACCACAGGCCTGTGAGTATCTGTGCATGTGTGTGTAAGAGATATTAGCTAAGGGGAGATGATGCTAAAATGCTAACAGCTCCTTATGTTGTTTTTTGTGCTTGAGCACTGCAGCAGAGTAGGGCTGAAAATAGACTGCAGTAAAAGCCTCTGCAGTGAAAAGATTGAGATGAAAACTGCAAGCAGAAAAACCAAATTTGTAAACTTAATCAGCAATAGTGAGTGTGTTGATATTTGCCAGCTCAGCACATAACAAGGTGAGTGCCGTGCATGTCAGTTTGTTGCTAAGTGGCCCTGTGTGCTTGTTTTTTCAGTCAAGATGAGGGTGACGCAGACTGCTTCCCAGAGATCCAGGCCTCTCCGCCCCCTTCGCCCTTCCTCTCTGCTATCCTGGCAGCATTCCAGCCTGTTACCTATGAGAATGATGAAGATGCCTGGCGTTGCCATGTCAACCAGATGCTGTCAGATACAGATGGTTCCTCAGCTGTTTACACTTTCCACGTGTTCTCTCGACTCTTTCAGGTGAGCGTTGATACATATTAGATAAATTTGTTTGTGTTGATGTCCGCTTCCTCTTGGTTGCATCTATAAACCCCATTTCATAAAGGAGAAATCTGAGGATTTTTTTGCCTTTGCTTCCTTTTTATCTTTCTATAGAGCATTCAGAGGAAGTTTGGTTCCATTACACATTCATCTGTGCACTTCCTTGGGGAGAAGCTACAGCGAATGGGCAATCAATTTCTTAGTTCTCTGGAGGTCATGACCTCACGCTCCCAGTGCCCCACTGTGTTGCTAGATGCAGAAACGGTGAGGCTCCTCATTATGCTTACTTCTCATGTTTAATATAAAGAATAGGATAATCCTTTACTGTAAAAACATCCATGAATTTACTTTGAAAAATCAAAGTGCTTTTGTGTGAGTACAGTACATTATACATGTTTTCAAGTTTTCATACCGTGTGTTGTGTACCATCATGGGTTGATGCATGTGATATCCCGTCTCATTGATTTAGCTGGTCTCGTGTGGACTGCTGGAGACTTTGAAGTTTAGTGTGCTGGAGTTGCAGGAGCACCTTGACACCTACAATGGCAAGAGAGAAGCAGCAGAACAGGTGTGTCCCCACATCTCTACCCATTAATGCTTACTTACCTGCCCATTTCACCTGCAGGGCATCCTAAACCACCCATCGCTGGTCCTGAGTGATGTCATGCATGCACATTCTGTTTTGGTGTCCAGTTTACATTAAGTAACTATCTCAAAATGTTCTTTTATCTCAGAAGAGGTGAGCTTGAGGAAGCACGTGTATATTTTACTTTATTTCCATGTCCTCTTACAGATCACTAGCAATGAGATAAAAAGTTGATACTCGGCAAGATAAATGGCCCTCTCTGTCTCGTCATTAGGGTAGCCATTGAATCAGCAGAGTGTACGAGTGAATCTAGCTGCCGTTAGTGTCTATGCTGCTTGTGACTTTCCCTGCCGAAAGGCTATAAATAGGCCTCAGCATTCCTAAATCAGTTACAGAGGGGCAGGCAGGGGAAAACAGGGAGGCAGTGGAAGGGGGAGGGGAGGAAGAAGAACAGATGAGATTGCAGAGGGTTCTGGGATGCAGGGGTACTAATTGAATGAGACAGCTACAGTCCCTGGAGGTTTTAATGCCGACCCCTTCTTTGAAGCAGGCCTTCTTTAATTCGCTAAGTACAGTATGTTTATTAAATCTACCCATCCAACCTTTATTACATACATGCATGGAGGCACATCTACACTCTAAAGAAAGGAGGTTGTGTTGTCTCACTTAATGCTTTGTTGTTTTTCTCCCCATTCATCTATGAATGCCTAATATTCATGCCTTTTCTCCTGTCTTCCCTTTCTCTCACCAACCTATCCCATTCTCCTCAACCCTATAGTGGCTGGAGAATTGCAAGAAGACTTTTGGTGACAAAGACAGTAACCAACGACCCAACACTCAGACCCAGGTAAGAAATAACACTTAAACCTGGGCATTACATCGGTGTTGATCAGAATATTAATTATTAGAGATCGAAATAGAAGTTGTTGCCAGTTCACAAAGAATAAATGTTCTTCAAAGGCTTTTCAAAACGTTTAGGAAATGGAAAAGCAATCTTTTAAACCTGAGATTCATATCTTTATCTGAGTCTTGTCAGAATCATTTTACTTTATATAATGCTTAGATTATTGAATCAGAGAATGTTTGTCACCTAATATTATTGTCTTGATGAATATGATAATTTTGTTTTCGGGAAACAAGAGTCAGGTAATAGAATTATCTAATAGGAAAAAAAAGATGGATACAGATTACAGAAGAAATAGATTTAGCTGACCATTGTTGCTTAAAGCTGTGCATGTCCCCCCTCTGCCCCTTGTGGCACGGATGCTCACAGCTAGCCAGAGCTATTCACATAAGCCTTTAACTTTTTACTCAAGCCTCTGCTCTCCACATTTTGGAGTTTGAGGCTGATGCTTTGCAATGAAAAATAAACAACCAGATTAAACCTCTGTTGAATTGTCATCAGTAAAGAGAAATTGTCTTTCTTTACTCAACCCTCCTCCCACTCTTAAAACTGTCTCTCTCTTTCTTTCTGTGGTTTTCTACACTACACACATAAGGATGTGTACACATATGCACAAACACACACACACACACATATATGCATGTGCTCTGTATGTTTCTATGGCTGCCGAGGTGAGGTCCTGTGTATTTTGGTGCTGAGCCTTCTCTGACCTGCATGAAGGAAAACTTATAGGCTGTACCACTTGGCTGTGAGGTCACTGTGTCACAGCTGCCATGTTGAAGGCTCACTAATTGTTTTGGTCTTTCTCTTCCTTTTTTGTTTTTGTGACCTGCTCACCTTCTTGCTTAGCAAATGGAGAATCTAGCAGTAAGTGGTTCTCATATTCTAGACTTGCAATAATCATGACATCTGGACAAAACACTGACCATTTCACCTTTCTGTCTATATGCAGCTGCGCTGTTGACAACCACAGACTGAGCTCTCCCATTCTGTAACCCTTCTCTCTCTCCAGCGCTTATATAACCCAGCTCAACCCCACCACACACATATCAAATTGTGTACCTCTCTAAGTGTATATGCCAATAAATGCTTCACTCATTGTTTCTTATGAGCTGGAAAATTAGCTTCTTTACCCTTCTGTACTCCAAACTGGTTTTCTATAAATGCATTTCTAAACTCCTAATAAGTACTCAGTTGCTGTTTATTCTAGAAGGGGATATCATGCTGGGTTATCAGTAGGAGAGGATGGATGGAGAGAACCATATTGCTGCCTTATTTAGATTTTTTTTACATCTTGCATGTTTCCATTCCCATACCTGATCAAATTATCTTTTTTGCCCTTCTATGTCCTTTTACCATTTCATTCATTTCTTTTCTCCCTCCACATTTTTCCATATTAGGGTGGATTCTCAAAATCAGTCAGTCACTTTTTAGTTTGATTTATTTATCCACTAAGCCATACCTGGTGGCAATGGCCCATAGGAAGTGTGACAGTTAGATTTGAGTAATAGTAATCATAATTGAAAGCTAAATGACTAATCACAATAAATGACTTATTCGTCAGCCCCCCATTTGTTCCACATTGGGCTCAACTGGATACTGCTCTTCCTCTAGTTCACGTTAACCCTTTTCATCTCCTCCTTCGTCTCTAACCCAGGACACATATCTGTCTAATTATGTGACCATGTGAATGATGAAATTACAGAGTGGCCCCTTGTTCACCACCACTGTGTGATTATCTGTTTGTGTGTGTGTGCACGTGTGTGTGTGTGTGCTCACAGGAGCTGGAGTTGTGTCGCAGGCTCTATAAGTTGCACTTCCAGCTGCTGCTGCTCTTCCAGGCCTACTGTAAGCTAATCAATCGGGTGGATACCATCAAGAGAGAGGCAGAGGTAAGGGTAAAGCTACACAGCAGCCTGTTTGGATTACTGCTTGAAATGAAATGATCGGTGGAAGAAGACAGTTAAAAGGTTTAGGTTGATCACTTATTTAACCACTGTAAGATGATGCTGACAGAGGTAGAAGAAATTTGATGACATCTGGAGTTTGCGATTTAATTGAATTTCTAGGTTTAGCCAGGAAAGGAAACCATCTATCAGGAAAGGGAACTATCTAACTACCACCGTCTCACTGAATCTCTGGACTACAACAGACCACAATTAGAGCTACATGGATTATCCTACCATAGTCTAGCTTTGCTTCGCTTGTGGGTCTTTGTGGATGGCTTTAATCAGATTTAAGCACTCTTATGAGATTGACTGATTTCTCTGAATAATGGGGTCAGCTATTCCAGTTAGTCATTGATCATTGCTAACATTTTGAATTCTGACTTCCCTTTACTGTGGGTGTTGTAGTAGTCTGATCTGAATGTGGCTGTCTTTCGAAGGTTACCAATATGTCTGAGGAACTGGCTATCCTTGAGAGCTGTTTGAAAGAAGCAGAGTCAGGAAGTGACGGAGAAGAGGATGTATGTATATCAGACTCTGCCCAGACCAGCACTGAGACAGCCATCCAGTCACTGATCGAAACACTTAGAGCTAGAGACTTCAGTTCTGCCCTCACACAGGTCAAAATCTTCAGGTATGTTGAACAAAGCTACTCCATCGAATTTTCAATTTTATTTCTTGATGAACGCAGAACAGTGTTGAGTTTCAATTAAAAAGTGGCCCCATTTTACAGGTCCCTGTGGCCCAATGACATCTTTGGCAATGAGACAGATGATGCAGTTCAGACCCTTCTGTACATCTACTTCCGTCACCAAACGCTGGGTCAGACAGGCTGCCTAGCAGTGGTGGGCCCCAGTAGGGACCTCTCACAGGCAAGCACCCGTCTCATGGAGCTCAATCTGCAGATCCGTGAGGCTCTTAGTCAGGCCCAAGCCTCCCAGCCCCACACCATAATGATCAGCACTGGACTGTGAGTCTGTGGCACCACAGGCCAGAAGCCTGGACTGGACTATAGTAGCCTCCCTCTGCTCTATCCAAACCTCACATGTGCTGAAGAGACTGGATAGAGAATGAGGGGCTTTGGAGGACTAGAGAAGACTCCACCTATAAGGGCTAAAGGATGTGTGGGAAAAACTGTGACTCTTATTAATAT
>OMLC01031203.1:10109-21381 GCA_900302585.1 Regalecus glesne
GGGGGGACATATGCAAGGTCTGTTTGGTCATCTATGGCATAATGTGAAAAGAGCTAAATCAGCTGCGCTGCTCCCCACAGCAAAGATGCAGGTCTTGTTTGGAACACCGTAACCTATTTATAAAACATATTCCATTGCCGACTGCACACGCTTCCCTTTTAGGCTATCATATATTTTACTCACGTACAAACACACTCACACTGAAACACACGACTAGGGCATTGCGAAAAGTATGATTGGACACATAGACGTGTATATGTGCGATTCATGCGTGACAATCGAACAAACAGTCATAAGGCAAAACCCAGATGAATTTTTGAAATTTATGGATATTGTTGGAAATCAAGAAAGAAGGGAATTGCGAATGTCGAAGCATTGGTCATATTTCGGACACGTTTCCATTAGGAGGAGAATGAATCACGCTGCACGATGAGCCAGATTACCTGTTGGATAGCTGATGTCAGAGCCAAGAAGACAGATTTAGGAATTCAAATGGTTCTGTTGTCTTCAGAGTATGGGCAGAGGCGTGATGCATTGTGGGGGAAGAGCTGTGCAAATGCACAAAGTGTCATTGAGGTGACATCAAACGTGCAATCAAAACTCATGGCTGTTGCCGGCGGAAAATTGTTGAACTGTCTTATTGCAAAGTTATGGCCATCCTGTCACCCTAAATCAGCCTGAAGATGGGCGAGGGATCTGCCTAAACGAATCTCAAATATGACTCCTTTGTATATCTCTCTCATCAGATATGTCATTTTTTCCTGCTTTTGAAACAAACACATGTACATTTGGAGTCGTGTGAGTCTATATATAGGCCATCAGCCTGACATCTTCGTATGAGTCTGATTTACTATGAGACTTCAAGCCACTCCCACCAGGAAGACATCCAGCACAGGTATTAACCAATAAGATAATTCCTCTCATTCTGGTCCATTCCCTGTCTCTCTTATAGGTTGTCACAGCAGATTTTATAGCTTCCATTGATACTCTGTATGGTGGTCTCAGCCAATCCGTTATGGTCTTGTCAACCCGAATACTCATTTAGCAACATTTCATGTCGGAGCCCCTGCCTGACACAACCACTGACTATTTGTAAGAATTCATCCAACCAGGGGCCACGGTAACTCAGCGGTAGAGAGCGGGCTTCAGGAACTGAGGAGCCAGAGGCTGTGTGTTCAAAGCTAGCATGGGGCATCAGGAAGGGCATCTGACGTTAATCCCCCAAACTCCATCTAAATCCGTGTCCGCTCCTCAAACGTGGGGATTAATCGTGACACGTAAAACGGACCCATCATTTGTGTCGTTCGCCCAACCGAGGCTTGGCAGATATCTGCTTTTCTCAGTAATCGGTCAATTTTGAAAAAAGCACATGACTCAAAACACAGCTTCTAGTGGCGGTAATGTGGTTTAGTATCCATTTGACTTACACATCACTGATGGAAAACCGCGGCTTGTGAGGGAACCGTTGAGGTTTGAGTCAATTCGCTTTCAATTCAGCCTGTCAAGTAAGTGGATTTACTTCGAAATGCAATAAACGGACATTATTTGCCTTCAAACGGGCCCCATTTCTCTTAGCTACGAATCAACACGGAGCTTTTACAACTTCCATGTTGGACGGATTTTGGGCCAGCATCATGAGAACACTTGAGCAAAATACTAAATCACCAGCTCTGAGGTCAGATCAAGCCTGACCTCCCTGTCATGGAGGATAAACAAAAGCATCATTTCTTCATCAGGGGACCAGTAAACCTCTATCCAGCTCATCTTGTCACTGTAGGGTGGTCTCACCATCCTTACCACCGCCCTACAGTCCCATCAGGCAGAAACTCTTTTAGTATCTGTAATGCCAAACCTTGGAGTGGTGAGGTTCTCCACATTTTGTCCCCATGGCTGAATTCCTTACATGTGATAGTGTATTCCCCCCCTCCGGTAGTATTTCACCACCATGCATAAGTCATAAATCATAAAAACTGAATTGCACTCCAATGTTGGCTTGCATGAAATTCCCAGGTGTGACGCAGACCGATTGCTAATGGATTTGTCCCGTCACGTGTTTCTTCGGCATCGCTCCTGCTTTAAGTTTCCCTCAGTTACGTAACAAATGCCTGCTTCCCTTTGGTCGATGTGAGGGTAAAAGTTCACCTCCCCCTTCACGGAGTCTATTACCCAAGTCAGGTTGACGAAACACGTGGAATAATACGGTTCCTTCATCACGCCCCTGTTAAAAAGTGGAGCGGAAACGGAAGCCGTGCGAATGGAAAAGCTGCCGGTCGTCATCTGTCGATACCGGTTTCTGCTTTGTGCCTGTCACCAGCCACAGGGGGAATCATTCCACTTTATTACAGCGTGTCAGATATCATCATTAAGGCAGATCAAGAGAAAAAGACAGGGGGGCCCAATGGGGAGCTGCAGAGAAAGGGAAAAGATGCCTGTCGAAGAAGCAAAGAGAGAAAAACACAATGGGCTGATCTATTGCGTGTGTGTGTGTGTGTGTGTGTGTGTGTGCGTGCGTGTGCGTGATAAAGAAGCACATGGGGGGGGATCTTTGTAAAGTTCACAGCAGCACTTTCTCATGACCAGCGGGGCCATGTTGGTCTTGACGGTGGGGCATCAAAGAGAGCGGTGTGTCACGGGGCAGACATCGCCTTTTCAAGACCTGTCACCCCGGTAGCATTTTAAGTCATAGCTATTTAGTTTGCTTGGACGGAGACGGCACTGAAGGAACTGGGCAGGGAGGAGGAGCATGAGCGGCACTGGCATGTGGACTGAACAGTGCTGAATGACGGTGTGCAGTGAAGATGTGTGGCTCCATTTGGGGCCTGTCAAAGCCTTGCAGGTGCCATCTGTCAGTCATCCACACAAGGGCTTTTTGGACGAACCGCCATGAACCGCCTGTTCCGAAGCTCAAGTGAAGATGAAGTGGTGAGCAAGATTTTGTTGGTTTTCTATTATGGAATTCTGCTTGGTCATTGTGTGATGAACATTTTGTTTTTTTCAACTCTTTTAGGGAAGACAAATAGATGGACGGTAGCTCAAGGGGCAAGGTAGCCATCTAGTGATTGGTGGGTTGGTGGTTCGATCCCTGACCCTTCCAGAAAGTGTGTTGAGGTATCCTCGAGCAAGACACTGAACGCTATAACTGCTCAAGCCCTTTCACCCATTGAGTGCTAGGATAGCATGACTCTGAAACCTGATCTCAGATAAGCAGTTGACAATGGATGGATGGATGGATGGATGGATGGATGGATGGATGGATGGATGGATGGAATACCTACATGCATGCAATCGGTGGCCACTGTAGCTCATCAGTGGAGTGTGCATGTCTGGGTATGACAAGCCAGGCGTCACAGTTTCGATCCATCTGTGGGGCACCATTAAGGATCCCCACATATGGATCCCCTATGTTCCATATAGGTCCGTGTCCGACCCCCAAAATATGGGGACTAATCGTGACATGTGGAAACTGACCTTTTGCCCCTGCATACATGTATACAAATGAATTCTCCACAGCGACACAAAACTCACACACACTCATGCTTAGCTGTGGGGCACCTCTTTCACGGATCATACCATCAAACGTTATCCTCTAGCCTCAGACCCGCTTTATGTTTCTGCCTTTATCATCCGGCACATCCATTATTCCATGTAGTTGTCACTTCCTTATTTCACCTTCACAAATGTTTCCGGCTCCATCGGGAGACTCAGAGAAAAAAAGAAGCAAATCTAAAGCAATTTCAACTAGAGGTACACCAGAGGTATCCTTTCGGCAAGAAGACTCCCTGAAGACATATATTCTGGACCGGAGGGCTCAGTCAACCTAAGCACCAAATGATTCTCCAAGTCAACAAATTCAATCATTTCATGGCGTCGACCTTGTGTGAGTGGCCCCCCTCATGACTGTGGTTTCCCCATCATTATGTTTAGTGAGCGGACTCAATGGCCATTTATTTTAATTCCGTCCGTTTTCAAATCTGGCAGCTGCACATCAGCGTACACACATGGAGAGACAAATACACACAAGCTTACATATTGACGCAAATGTATATAGATACCAACACAAATGCACACACAAAGTCATGCTCAGGCGGAGCAGCTAGATAGGACTCTGCAGAGAATCCTTTTTCATTAAAAGCTCTTGGTGCTGCCGTTTCCACATAGCTTTGGTCTGTGTGTGATGGAGAATACCAGCATGGGGCCTTTCTAACGCAGCGGGAGAGGCTGTTAGGAAAGGAAATGAAGAACAGAGCTGAAGAGATGCACAACACAGTGGGTTTCCTGCCCCTCGTGTCAACGGTGCCTCAAATGGCATCAGCCAAACGTGTGGCGACAATGCAGTGGAGGGGAGACGTGCAGACGTGAGGCCCTTGACAACACCCCCCTCCTTCGGAGATCTCTGAGAGATCCGCTTTCGTTCCAAAGTTTCTATTTTAGGGGATGCTTCTGAGGAAAAGTTAACGCCGGATTTAGTTTTCCCCTCACGCAGGAGTCTTTCTGTGACGGGCTTCACGGCGGCAAGTTCCTTCTTAAAGAATAAAGGATGGATTTCTCTCCTACCTGCATTGGGGGGAAAAAAATGTCGCTGCAAGAGTCATGTTTGAAAAAGGAACAGATAAAACAGCCCCTTAGACGGCGTATGAACCGCGTTCCTGTGCATCCCCAGATCTGATAATGAAGTTAGAGTTTGTGCTGCTTTCTGGCAAACTTTTCTTTTATTGGCTTTGATAGTTAGAACGTGGCTGACGTCTCCCTTGGGGATTGGGTGAGAAGTTCACCCGTCTGTGTAGGAGTCAGAGTAAAGCCGCCGGGGAGGATTCAGTTGAGGGGGTTCGGGCATCTAGTAAGGATGTTGCCTGGTCGCCTCCTTAGTGAGGTGTTCCAGGCACGTCTAGCTGGGAGGAGGCCACGGGGCAGACCGAGGACAAGGTGGAGGTATCATATCTCCACTCTGGCCTGGGAATGCTGAGGGATCCTCTGGTCAAAGCTGGTGGATTTGAGCAAGGAAAGGGAAGTTGGGGGTGTCCTGGTGGAACTGCTACCTCTGTGACCCTACCTTGGATGAGTGGTTGACAATGGATGGGTGAATGGAGTTCAAACGTGAGATATGCACGAGTTCTACGCAAACAGAATTATTCGGCACATAAAGCACAAAGTTCAAGTTCATTCTGGTTTCTTCTTTCACCCAGATGTAATTAATATTTATCTAATGCTGTTTTCCAAATTTGCATTTTTTTTTAATTCTTATATTTATAAGACTGTTTTTTCTCCCCTGAAAAATACATCAAGCTGCACAGGTGCGTCAACAAAAGTGAACGGGAGAAAGGCTGAGCGAGCCCCCCCCCATTTATCACCAAATCAAAACCAGCCAGTCGTGTATTGATGTCCAATATCAAAAATAGAGAGCCATTATTGGCTATCACTCAAATGAAACCTCACCTGTAGTGAGGAGTGGGCGGTGAGTGAGTACTGAAGGTCCATGTCAATCAAAACCACTCAAATAAAAAAAGGCTGCTTTCTCACAGCGGCACTTGACATCCCTCACTAGCCCCCCTTCCTACAAGTCCCCATATACTGACCTGAGTGCTCTGTAGCCACTGGGCTGAACCCAGACTGGACTTGTTGCACTGGCACATCAATCATAGCATTAATGTGTCTGTCTGCCAGGCTATGCGACATGCTTGGGAACTGTACTAAACATGTTGCATCTATTCACTGTACTGATTTTCCATTTCATGTTTGGTTGTTGTGTGTGTTGCATTGGTTTATGATGATTGATGATGATGATGCTTCTTGTTATTCTCTTCCTCTTTTTGGACTAGAACTTAGCTACCATGCTATACCGAAACAATTACCAACTACATTGATGTATGGTAATACTAAAGACTCCATCCATCCATGATGATAAAAATGATAATACTGATGATAATGATTATGGTAATAATAATAAAAGTATTAATAATAATAATAATAATAATAATAATAATAATAATAATAATAATAGGGGGCGGCATGGCTCAGTGGGTAGATCGCTCGCCTGGCAATCGGAAGGTTGCAGGTTCGATACCCGGTCCTGTAGAGAAGCGTGTTGAGGTGTCCATGAGCAAGGCACTGTTCCCCTAACTGCTCTGACCTGTGATAGACTGGTGACCTATACAGAGTGTACCCCCCTCTCACCCAATGAGAACGGAGATAGACTCCAGTTCCCCCACGACCTGATTTCGGATAAGCGGTTGATGATGGATGGATGGATAATAATAATAATAATAGTAATAATAATAACAATTATAATCCTCTCTGAGGAACCATCAACTTATGGCTGTGGAGAAGTTGGCTTTATTGTTGGACTTTTGTGCTAGTCATGGATTGTCCATAACAAACATTATGTTTGAACATAAGGATGCTCATAAGTGTACATGGTACCAGAGCACCTTAGGTCAAAGGTCAATGATAGATTTTGTTCTCGTATCATGTGATTTAATGCCACATATTTTGGACACTCGGGTGATGAGAGGAGCAGAGCTGTCTACCAACCACCATCTAGTGGTGTATTGGGTCAGGTGGACAGGGAAGCCTCAGGAGTTATTAGCATGTTTGAGTAAGGCTACATATATTCATACATAGTTTTAAGCTCCTGATTTGAGTCTGTCCAGCACCTGACCTCCTGACAGCATGCTTCCGTCTTCAAATTTCCACAGTTAAAGTTTACATGGTGGTAAGCACATGGGAGTGACAGTCAACCTTTCTCTTAGATGGGGACCGAGAGTCATCGGTGGAGTGTTATTGTGCAGTAAACATCATGCGGCGCGGGTATCAAAGGGCCGGTGGTTTCAGCTGCATTGCTGGAGTAATGGAGAATGAAATGATGCCTTTCTGAGGTCATCATTGATGGAACGAGTAAAGATAAAAGAACTAACTCTGAGAGCAGCCATGTGAGGAGAGAGAGAGAGTCTGGAAGGGGGAAGAGGAGGACAGGTCAGTCAGTCAACATAGTGTTTACCTCACTGCGGATAGTGTTTGTGTTAACGTGCCATTTGGCGTCAAAATTATACCAGTCAGATGGGACAACTCAGGGGTGTAGCATAGTTTAGTGGGCAGGGCGTTGGTCTGGTGATCTATAGGTTACAGGTTTGATCCCTGTGCCTCCAGAGGTGTGGGGATCAAGGCATTTTCCCGCTTTTTGCCCAATGAACACGGAGATAGGCTCCAGTTCTCCGCAACCCAACTTCGGATAAGCGGTTGATGATGGATGGATGTTAAGGTGATGTTCAGTGCATCTCTGCGTCGTGCAGTTGGGTGTTCGAATCCCAGCTGCACCGTTTCCAACCACAGCCGGAGGTCCATAGTTAGTTGGGCATAATTGGCTAAGCCTCACATGGGTATAAGGGTTAGGTTGGATAAAGTGTTCTGGGTTCACTAGTGTCCGGGTGTCCGGGTGTCGTCCGGGTGCTCGCGGTTAAGTGAAGGGAAAGTTCTCTGCTTCATTCTCTTCCAATGGCCAAGCACTGTGCTTTCCCTGTGAGACCGGGATGTGGGAAATATCTTGATAGAGACTCAATAATCCCCATATTGGAATCATAAAAAGAGATGAATCAGTTCAACTGGATCAGAAGTTTATTCAGAAACATTTCATCACTCAAACAGGTGACATCTTCAGTCTGATGTTGGATGGATGGATGGATGGATGGATGGATGGATGGATGGATAGATGAATGGATGGATGGATGAATGGATGGACGGATGGACGGATGGATGGATGGATTGATTAATGGATGGATGGATGGATGGATGGATGGATGGATGGATGGATGGATGGATGGATTAATGGATGGATGGATGGATGGATGGATGTGATAATTAAACTTGTTAACTTTTATAATTTTATGAGGATATTCTTTAACCAGAGCAAGTTTGTCCTGGAAAGCAGAATGAGGCATATCACACACATTTATTCAAGACACCTTTTCTGCAAGAGAATTTGCAACAACTTCCTTGTGAATCTTAAGGTAGTGAATTCATCTCACTCATTTGCATGCGATTTTTGATAAATGAAAGAATTTCACATTTGCTGAAATGAATGGCTGTTTTTTGGGAAATCAGTCTTCTTCAAAGTCATTAGTCAACAAATGAACTGAACTGGGAGTAGTGGGGCATGCAGTGTTATATCGCTTCGATGGTGACAGTTAGAATCTAATGAATTATGGGGATGTTTGCTGAGACTGTGGCAACAGTGACAGGAGAGGGTTAGAAAATGGAAGGTTTGTATTTTAAGTTGACACCCCGCATCACTTCAGATACGCCATCGAACAAGTTTGAAGTTACTGAATCTTGTGTTCTTGAAGAAATACATGTTCTAAACAGGCATGCTAACCTCTCTATCTGCATCCATCCATCCATCCATCCATCCATCCATCCATCCATCCACTCATCCAAAGTTGGGGGGTGGAGCCATGCTGGAGCCTATCCTGAAGTTCATTGGGCAAAAGGCAGGGAAATACCCCTGATAGGGCACCATTCCATCACAGGGCTTGATCAGTTAGGGTTTTCTGTGTCTCACTCATGGATGCTTTGACACACTTTCTGAGGGAGCTGGGAATCAAACCACCGATCTTCTGATTACTGGACAATCACCCTACCTCCGGAGCTGTGCTGCCCCTAGCTTCTCTAATTACATGAATTCCCCAATGAAGTATTCATCTCCTTCAGCTGTTCAGCAGCAGCAGATTATCAGTCATATGGACACTACAATTTACGGCACAGATGTTTTAGGGGAATATTAAATGTCAAGAAGTACTGTGGAGAAGCCATATAGAGGGGCATCACCTTTGTTAGCATGAACTGTCAAATGCGTCAACATCACCTACAGAGTTCGGGAAAAAAATGTCATTTAAATGTAAAACAGCAATTTACTTTTCTTGTTCTTGTTAAACAGCTTTGTCCTTGTTAAAATCTGCACAAATCGCCCGCTGTCTGTGAATCACAATCAGCTCGCTCCACAAAGACTTTCCTGGCATTGATGTTCTCACATCCCGTCCAGGCTCGGGGAAACAGCATAGATACCATTTATCTCATACACTCTCACTGTGCTTTGTTATCATATGAATTTTACTTCCAGTTAGTCTCCGTGCTTACAATAGTCCCCAGTCAGCCCTTTCAAATCAACGAATTCCCTGCTCGCTGTAAGTTTCACATTAGTCCCCATCGGTGGTCTCACTACTAAATTAGACTTGCTTGCAGAAAACAGCCAATGCCTAGTAAATACTCTTCTTCTCCCTGTGAGAGACAAAGAGAGTATCTACACAAGGAATATATGAGCATCGATTGGCCCTCCTGGCCACGTCTGGTCTCCACAATGGTGCGCTATTGATGTGCTGGAATTGCTTTTGAAGGCAGACAGATTGATATAATGGTGTGGTGTTGGCCCTGAAGGCCTGAGCTGGCAGCACCAAAGCCTGATTGACTGACCTTGGGTCAGCCCAGCCATTTGCATTGCCCCTCTTCGGTATTTTTCCTGGGGCTACCGGCTTCGAGGACATGCCGAGGAAGCATTCGAGAAGGGCTTGACTCCTTCTGAAATCCACCTCCTAAGCAGGAACTGGACTGTTATTAGTGGGCCGTTTATTGTCATAGCACACAGGTTAATGCCATTGATTTTTGTGTCAGGGGCAACCTCTAAAAACCACTGCGATAGGGCTTTCTGGGGGTCCAGCATGGATGTGTGCCCCTATCTGAACAAGAGACACAGCATCCTTCCATCAGTCCATCTCATGTATACCTCTTGGCATGGCAGAGTGCTGTCTCACATCACTGAAGAGGCTTCAGAATAATCCCAAGTCTTTATTAGAGTAATCCCTTTGTTTCCTTTTCTCTCCCCGCGCACCAGGGTGGGGGTTCCTTTAAATCCAGCAAGACAGTTCCAGCAGGAAGCGAGACCAATTGCACGCCGCGGGGAATAAAAGCTAGCGATGGGTCATAATAGCACCTACTGTATGCTGCTATTTCTATAGAGTAAAGGGTTGTGTCAGGGGTACTGTGCCACATTATGGAGACATAATGCTAGTAAAAGCTGCCTGAGTCATTTCCATGGGTAGGACGTTTGTGCTACCTCTTGTTGTCAGTGACAAATATCTCTCAGATGCACGGAGGTCGCACCTTTCATTATTTGTCTGCGTTCACGAGCGTCACCCCGTGTGCGGTGCTGCTTTGTGCAGGCTGAGTTCTTTTTCTCTGTGCCTTGTTTTGCAGTTTCGATGCGTCCGGCCGCTTGGAAAATATCACACCGAGCAAGGGCTAATACTTCGAGCGAGTAGAGAGCTTTCTTGGTAGGTGGGCCACTTCTATTTTTTTTCTCCCCCTCCTAACATGAAAGGACAGAATGAAGCTCTGACCTTATATGTAGTTGCGGAAAAGAGCTCATATGTGGGCCTCATGCACTCCACTTTTTTTCTCAGTGTATTTCTCAGCTTCTTGCTTTATTTACCTCTCTTTTGGTTTCTCCACATCTGTCTCTCCCGGACTGTGCCAGGGCCAAGCCACTTTGCCCAGGGAGGGGCGGCACCTTGGCTTGATCCAATTTTGGAGAACAGCGATCCTCGGGGCCCGTTTTACTCGTGTGATCTTTATGCATTCCTGGGTCTTATTTAGATTTCAATAGATTTGGGAAGATAACATCTTCTGTTCTCTCTCCCTCAGAGCAAGAGGGCATGCCCGAAACAAATGTGTTGGGCTTCGGACGACACATTTATATTATGGTTCAATTGAATACATCTTAAAACAACACGTATTGTTTTACTATGTTGTTGTTGTTTTTTTAAAGTGTGACATGTTTCCTTGTTTTCAAATGGAGACTATCCAGGATCAGGCTTCAAGCATCTTGAAGAAGCAGCAAACTCCCCTCTTCCCGGACCTAATTGTGTCTCTCAGGTGTTGATCGTGAAACCCTATTGTGATACTTTTACTTCAAGCTGACATGAAAAATTGACCGAGCATGCGATATTAGACGGGAGACAGCAAACAACAACATAAATAACATCTGCTCCGGAATGGCTGCCATGATTTCTTGCCAAGACAGGCCTTTCTTAGGATGCTGACACAGATCAAATCCTCACCAGGTTTCTTCAAAAACAGGAGGTGTGTGTGTGTGTGTGTGTGTGTGTGTGTGTGTGTGTGTGTGTGTGTGTGTGTGTGTGTGTGTGTGTGTGTGTGTGTGTGTGTCCTGCCTTCTTTTATTTCTTCTTGTTTGTGGAGCACTTTCTAATGGCAGTTTTGAAAGGTGCTG
>OMLC01031229.1:17472-30445 GCA_900302585.1 Regalecus glesne
TACCTCACTAACTCACTATTACTGCCAAAGGTATGGCCAAACACACACACACACACACACACACACACACACACACACACACACACACACACACACACACACACACACACACACACACACACACACACACACACACACACAGACACACACACATCTTAGCATCCTGTGTTTGTGATGATTCTGTGGTGGAGTGTAATGGACTGTCCTTTCCCACCCTCTCTCTCTCCCGTCAGAGCTACATCGCCATCATACCATTGGTGATGTATGTCAGTGGCTTTATGTGCTCATTGGTCATGAAACCAATCAGCAAACTCATAGGCATAAATGTGAGTGTCTCCTGTTTCATGGCTTCTACTCCACTATGAATGTCACTCAAGTTGTTAGCATATAATCAATACAGTCCATCACATACTGAGGTATTATGCAGGGGTGACACATGATTGATAAATCCTTAATATGTCATGTCCCTCGGTATGCGACGATTTAGATTTGATGCTGTTTTTTTTCCACATTTGTTCCCAGATGACCTACTTTGCAGGCCTGTTGTCGGTGCTTGGCTTCGCCTTCTGGGTGTTTGTGGACAGCCACATGGGACAGGAGAGGATCTATGGGGCTGCGGTGCTGCTGGGGGCTGGTTGTGCCACCATCCTGGTCATGTCTCTCTCCATGACAGCCAGACTCATAGGAGAGCAGACGGTGGGTTGAGGGGAACTAGACTAGCTCTGTTGGATCAGTCTTACTAGGGAGAGAGATTTCGATTTGCTCACTGGAGCTTTGTGATAGGTTGAGTAGAAAGTAAACTGTGGACTTGTCTTTCTTAAGCTGTCATCTGTGAACAGTGTGAGGGAGCAGCACCATTTGGTAGGGTTATTTAGAAAGAGTGAGGCGTAAAAATACATAACGCGCAACTTGTGATGGAAAAGAAATCCCGTCAGCTCAAGTTAGCATAACGCCTTGGTAGAAAATAGGGATAGATTGACTGATGTTACAGTTTTTGGTTGTCTGTTAGCCATTCATGTTTCATCTCCACCCTTCAGCAAAGCGGGGCCTTCGTGTACGGAGCAATGAGCCTCACAGACAAGGTGGCGAACGGCGTGGGGGTCATCCTAATCCAGAGCATGTGGCCGTGCAGGTGAGAATCTGCCCGACCCCCTTTACATTCAAAACACCTCAAGTCTTCCATTTCCTTTGAATTTACATTGTAGCCCAAAGCAAACTGAGGCTGTCAAAGAAAGGATGCAGGCTAGAATCTGAATGCTGGTGCTATCCGCTGTAGCCACTCACCACCAAGAGAGGTTTCCATTCACTGGTCAGAATACAGGACATGGGATTCCCAAACAGGACATCTCATGGCCGCTGTTATCTTTCCCAGTCAGTCTGTGGATTCATTAGTCACTTGTTGGACCAGATGCTACAAGGTTCTGATAATACATCACAGTGTTGTTGGTTATTTCTATCAGTTTATCACAGCTTGTACCCCCTTTTATTATCTGAACAGTAAGGCTTGTGATCCAGGGGTTAAAACATACCCTGGATAGTGGCGTGCGTTTTCTACTAGAGTCTGGGAATCATTCGAGTGAACTTCTCCTTTCTGTTTCCCTCTTTCCACAGCTCAGAGACCAGCTGTCCAGACTGTGTCTGGTTCTATCGGGACGTCATGTTGACAGTGACGGGGGGCGTGGCCGTGGCAGCAACTGTTTCCCTTTTCACGATATTAATCTGGCCAATCAGGATACGGCAGAATTAGGGTGCAGAGTCTTTCTTGGATCTATCTGCACTCCTTCTGTGCGATGTTCAGTCACACAGGCTGACACACCATCACACACAACACACACTGAGAACATTCACCCACACCAACACTGCATTTGTGTGTGTGACGAAGGGGTATGTACTTTGTCATTCACAGCTATAGCGCAACAATGCCATTTACTGGCGTGGAAGTAGCGTCTGTGTGTTTGTGTGTCTGTGTCTGTGGGTCTGGCGTGGAAATTACAAAGCGCAATGTGGAACGCACCGTGACGGTTATCCTGATACCAATGGTGATTTCGTCCTCGCCATCCCACTGTCAAACCGCGTTGCCAGAAGTGTACGGAGGAGATGAAGAAAGCTGTGAAACTGCAGCTCGTCACATGAGCTTTTGACCTGTCACATATGAATCTATTATTGCCTGGAAATGAGCCCCTTTTTCCTCAGCTTTTTACAATTGAATATAAATGCTAAAATTGGTGTTGTTTATGGTAATCTGTTCATTAAACTTATGGTGCACTTTTATTTTTCATTGCTCAATTCAATTTAATAATGTGAAGCATATTGTTAGGATTCTTATGTTAGGACTCTTATTTTGAGGACGGACTCTTATTTTGAAGACAGTCACATGTTTTTTTTTCTGAAAGGAGATTGTTCTGTGTTTAATATTGGTTGGACCTGGATTTATGTCTCGGGACTGTTCTAGTCTCAAACACATCCTTGCAATAATATTGTTTTTTATATGTTTTTATTTCTTCTTTTTAAACATGTTCACAATCAATCAATCAATCGATCGATTGATCGATCGATCGGTACTGCAGTTGTATGAGGCTGTCAACGAGATTCAAAGCACTACTCACTGAAAACCACACAAACTGAAAAGACTCAGAGCTGAAAATCCTTAGATAATGTTTATAGCCGTACCATATTGGCCATATTTGTCTCTTATTAAAACTATTATCAAAAGAGAGCTTTAATGATGTCCTGAGCATGCATTATTAAAACTCTTTGCCCAAGGCATGTCAAGAGTGAGATGTGTGTACCTGCTGTAGATTAGATCAGCCTGCCACCTAGTGTCTGAATATCAAACCATGCCCTTACAACATGGTCCTGGTCACATTTAACATTACACACAATACTGCATTTAAAGCAGTCCGGCCATGGATTTATTAATTGCAATTACAATAATATAGTTAAAAATATGTATTTCCAAGCATCACCTTGACCATTCTTATAAATTGAGAGCTTGACTTGAGTCATCTGCTGAGTGCTATGGCACTGCATGCTACTGATAATGTCCAAGTTTAAGGTTCAATCCCCAGACTGTAATGTGATGCAGTCACTATAGAAAAGCACAATAGAAATGTACACGTAGGAATGTCCATGTGTACATTTGTAGTCGCACCTCCTGTGTGTGACATGAAAGCCTCCGGATGACAAGGATGTTTTTTTATTCTAATGCAGGAAGGAAGGAAACAAACGGAATCCTGACTGAGTGTCTGAGTGGGCAAAGCACAAAGGAAAGTTTGCATATGGTAGGCTATTGTTAATGAAAGGAACATATACTGCTACATATACTAAATCAATACTTTTCTGGCTTTATCTCATAAACATACTGACTTTTTACCCAAATTCATTCATTTCCTATGTTTTTGTTTTTATTTTCACTTTCAGAGGATCTGATATCTTTGTGTGGAGGAGTGTAAGATGTAGAACATGCAGCAGCCCACTGCTCCTATACAATAGGGTGGGGTAAATGCAGAGGACAGATTCCAATGTAGGAATGCAATGACCAAATGAAGTGGCTTTCACATACTAGCCTGTATCAGTTTCAATATGTTTCATATGTCATATGAACACCCCCCCATTGTGTCAATCTTCAAAACATGTATGATCTTCATTTGTTAAAGTCTGGTACTTGAATGGGTGGAGCTGTTCATGATGGAGACAATGCACCAATTCTTTTGTTCTATGGACAAACGTGATCTTTCAGTAAAAGGATCGAAAAAGCCACTTCTCTGCACAGCCATTCCTTTAACAATGGACAATTCAACACCTTATTAGGTATCTTGTAGTGGATGTAGATGGACTGCAGTGATAACACAAACAGAAATAAGCAATGTGAAATTCAACTTTTGATTCAAAAAGTGTTGACACGGGGATGATTGTGAGAAATTTGATGTATCCTATTTGACAAACTCAGGTATGGATTAGTTAATCATCGGTTTATTCCACCAGCTATGGGTGGTTGAATGTGGTAGTAGTAGTAATAGTAGTGGTAGTAGTAGTATTTGTAAATGAACCAAGACAAATGTAATAAATAATCCGTCTCCATTTATCTTCGCCTTTACTTCTTTTCACGTGTAATGGATGCCAACTAGCATGGGCTAGCTGGCAGCAGTTGGCATCCGTTACACATGCTCAATAATTGAGTTGGTCAAAAAGGTCAAGATAAATTGAATAAAGTCCTCTGAATGTAAATTTGAAAAACCAAACATGACATTTCAACATTCATCAGAATGTCCTCTTCAGTTCAGAGTCAAGAATGTCAGCTACTTAAGTCCCTGGTAAGGGACAGAGATACAAATTAGGATACTCAAACTCAGATTCAACATTCAACCATCATTCATCCAAAATGGATGACTGTTGAAACGTCCTCCTTTTTTGGGGGTAAATCATCTACATTCAAATAACCTCATTCTATTTTGACCTCTACCTTTACGATAATAAAACACACGAGGGCGCTAGAGCCTACTCCTGAACATCCACTCCTACCACCCGTAAACTTTATCAACCTGTCGTTTTATGAAGGTGACGTACTCGTACGTAGTTTTATTTGCTTTCTTCTTCTTTTTTTCACGTTTGAGGCTGTTGAAGAACTTCTTGTCCTTCATCTAATCTCATAAATCCACTTCATGAGCGTCCATGTGTGTGCATGTTTGTCGTGTGTGTGTGTTTGTGTGTTTGTGTGTGATCCAGCGACCACAGGAACAACAGCGGGATCTGTTGACCAGACCACAGACACGACCAGAGCAAATCTGACTCTCCGCCTTCAGCTCCGACTAAACCTGCTCCAACTCAGCCATCTCTTCTCTCAACGGGGGAGACGCGTCGCTCTTTCTGCCTCCACTTGTCAGCTGTGAGGGAAGTCAAGTTAAGATTGGTTGTTTCTCAATACATTCAAACTCCACCTGAACTCCGACGGACAGTTTCGGGACGAAAGCGTTTATCCCCCTCTTTTTCTCCACCCAGCCTACTTGCAGGTAAGACGACAGGACCGTTTAAAATCTACGGAGCATGAAAATGTGTCTTCACAGACTATGTTGGTTTTCGTTGAAGGACGTGTGAGTGTATAGACATGTGACGTGTGGTCTAGTTTACCACTTGAAAAGTGGAAGTATATTAAATATATTATGAAAGTATATTAAATATGCGTTTGGGAGACATACTGTTGCCCATTCAGGTAAAATGCCCCATTAACTTACTATATTCAAGTGTTTACAACGGAAATGTGGATTCCCTCGAAGTCGTTGTTATATTTTGGTTAATGTCATGTTTGAACGTGGTTTTTAACTGACCCATGTTAGAATGTTGGCAAAACCCAACCGCCCTTAAAACATCACGGAATACAAGAACAACGTCTTTTCAGACTCAATAATCCTGGTATTCAACAGAGTCAAAATACTTCAATCAGGTCATCTGGAGGTATGTTTAAAATAAAACATGAGTACTCTTGTTTTGTTTTAAACATATGTCCAGATGACCTGGTTGAGCTATTTTGACTTCATCACGGAATACACTTGTTTCCAAAATGGCCCTTGATAGAATCTTATCATGCAAAACTCCATGAAAGCAAACCGTATCGCAGTATCGGTGCAACTACCCATGTGAATCCAAATCATTATCCACTTCACCAGAGGTCAAATATGTATATTGATTATGGAATATTGACAGATGGAGGTAACTGGATTCTCTATGAAGGAGTGTAGAGATTTTAGTCCAGACCTCATTTTTACACAGTTGGATGCCGGAAGGCACACATAACTCATATTTACAGTACTATGTGTGAGTTTGTGACAGCCTCTTTGTAGTCGCTCTTGTTTTTTTTCACGCAAGTTTAGAATTCTAATCTATAGTGCAATAACGCCCTTTGCCAGTGGGATGTTTTTCTTGTCTGTGAGACTGAGTTGTCCACACAGTAGGCTATGGCTCCTGGGGCTTGCGTACAGGAGCCCCGGGCTTAATTGTTTTTGACAGATGTGAGACATGTGACTGCAGGGCTGGAATTTTGTTATCAACAGCAGATGATAGAGTTTCTGTGTTGTGGTGGACCAGCACACAGAATTGTGGGTGTCTGACATGACCTATGACTGATGCCTGAAAGCTGCCCAGATTGAAAAAGAGGGTTTGTCAGCCAGCTCCCAGAGAACCACAACTGAACTGCTCCCAAATAGGGCTGCTATTGTTGTCCCCAGGACTACTACTAAAACTGTCACTACAAGTAGTAGTGGAATAGCCTACCTCTATTACAGAAGGAGTACAATCCCACTACCACCACCACTACTCATACTACAATTACTGTACTACTGCTGCTAAGACTACTACTACTACTACTACTACTACTACTACTACTACTACTATTACTACTACTACTACTACTGAAATGGTAATAATAATGAGAGGTCAATTTTGACATGTCCCGATTAGTCTCCACATTATTGGATATTGTGTCGGACTTTGATGGAGCATGGGGGATTAAGGCCGGATGCCCTTCCTGACACCCTGGGGTGAGTTTCAACCCGCAACATCTGGGTCATCAGTTCCTGAAGCCTGGGCTCTAACACTGAGCTACTGCAGCCCCCAATAATGATATTAATAATACTAATACTATTACTACTACTAATAATAATAACACATTTTAATCGCAACCATTGTGTGTTGAAAATAATCTCCATAGGCTCCAGGCTGTTCTTTGGCCCATGCCTTTATCTAAGTAAATGACCCAATAGATGCTGTTGTCACTTTAAGATGATACAATGAAATGTGACAAGAAAATTAAAAAAGGGTTTCAGCGATACATTCTTAAGTCAATTGGGTTCTCTTTCACGTTTTGATTTGTCACGTTGTCCAACGTTAACAGTCATATCGGGCACTCTCCTTGGATGATTTTCTGTGGGTGCTTGTCATACTTTCAGCCAGGGTGACTCTCGGTGCAGCCTGGTGACCCATCAATGATGAAAGATGAGGGATGCTTCCCCTAAAAGACACCCGACACTCCCTGGTACAAAAGAAACCCCCCTCCACCTGTCTCCCACCCCCAACTAAACCCCCTCCATCCTTCCCTCTCTGACTCCACTCAGGAGCGAATACAGAGGAGCCGTTGTTTGATCCTCTCTGGACAGCACTCCTCCTTTTTTTTTCTTTCCCCCTTCTGATTCCATAGCAACACTGTACTCATGTTGAGCAGCCCTGACTTTCCCCCCTCTGTTTTCTGAAGACAAAGGCAAGAAAGTGAGTGAGAGAGGGACAGGGAGAGGAAGGATAAGAAGGAATGGGGGAGGATGGGGCACACGAAAGGAAAGGTGTCTGTGATGGAGCTCTGAGGCGAGACCCCCACTGCAGTGTGTGCCAGGGGGTCATAAAGAAAATAGAATTATTAGTGAGGCTGCAGATGGAGGGTAGAGTCAAGGGCTGTCTGGCTCCTTGGAATCCTTGTCATTTAACCCCCTGAGCACAGCACCATAATGTCTGAGATGCAGCAAAAGGTTCATTTAGGAGAAGGTGGAAAACAATTGTTTTTGTTATTAGGAGAGCTCCTGGTGTTAGATCCTATCTGAAGGTTGATGTGTTGTCACTAAGAGCCACGAAACCAGAGTCAAATTCCACATGTATGCTAAGCTATATGTGTAAAAGGTGACGGAGTGAGTCTTTCTTGCATCTCTGTCCGTCTTTCTATGAAATCCTGCCTCTACTAAAACTGCATGGGCAATACCAAGTGATAGAATAGTGGTGTGGGTGGAGTAAAAATAGTTTCTGCCTCATTTCTGACCTATGATGATTGTAAAAATATGCTCAGTGCAGGGTTTGGTTGTACTCGGAGTCAAAGTTCAGTGAGGAGTCCTTAACATAAAAACCTTGATAGCAGGTGCCTTTTGCGCTTTCTTATCCTGTGTATGAACAAATGAGGTATCATTGTATGATACAATGTGATAACTCGGTCCGGCACAGTTCATTTCTTTTGGAGACTGACACTCATTCCTCACCAAACATGAAGGCTTCATTCAAATCCTATGTGATCTTTAGCAATTTTGCTTTAACCCTAAAATGTACATGTCGTTTTCACTAAAGCTTAACTGGCAGCCCCCTCCCTGCAGGGTGCTTTATGGAAGAATAGGCATTGTTAAGCAGTTTACACTGTGGCCTCGCATATCTGTGTAAGATTGGTAACAAAAACAAAATGAAAAATTTCAGCCGGAGGGCAGGATATGAAATGTTCAAAGTCCAGCTAGACAATATGGGGGCTTGAGAGAGACTCCTACAGTCTGTGAAGCGGCAAGAACGGCGGTATTGTTGTTTGGCTGCACTCTGGTTCCTGGTACTGACGTCTCCGTGCCGTCTCTGACTTGGCTGGCTCGGAGACTATTATCCTGCCGAGTTTCTACTCGGCAGAAAAATGGATTATTTTTGCCTTCTGGAAAATGAGTCCCGGTTCCCTTTTTTCCCCACTATATGTTCTGCACTTCAGTCTTCTGACATAAAGTGGGCCAAACTTGCCAGTATATCAGAAGGTTATATGGTATGGTCATAAAATCACACCTGCTTGAAAAGACCTATTTACCAAAGACGGCCCGCCCCACCTGATTTCCCATATCTCTGCACATAGATTACTCATACCAGTGTTGCTGAAAACCAGCCAGATAGCTGTTTTCTATTCTGCAGTACGGATTGCTATGTTCAGATAATTCCCTGACCCCAGTAAGACATTGCCTGTTTTTTTCATTAGATCCCTGCTATTGGTGAGTGATGTTTGAGAAGCAGCACTACGACAGCCCACCTGTCTACAGTCCTCCCTACAGCCCGGCGCCCAACAATGGATTTGGCCCGCCGGGCAGTTTCCAGGACCCCCGGAGTGAATATGACCCATACCCACCTCCCCCTGGTTCTTACTACATCGAGGACAAACCTCAGCATTTTTATAAATGGCTTTCACCCCCTGGAATTATCAAGGCCATGATGGCTTTGATAATTGTGCTCTGCGTAGGGATATTTGCCTGTGTGGCCTCCACTCTGATGTGGGACATGCAGTATGGTTATGGGGCTGGAATGGGGTCATATGGCCCAGGCATGGGCTATGGGGGTGGTTTCAGTGGGAACAGCTTTGGGTCAGGCTATGGTAACTATGGAGGTTACTACAACTCATATCCGACGCCCTACTCTGCGAAAACAGCCATGATTGCCATGGCAGCTATTAACTTCATTGTAGCACTTGGATTTTTCATCGCCAGCTTCTCCAAATCCAACACTTTCCGCAGCAGGAAGTTCTTCCTGGCCGTCCTGGTAACCAGCATCATCATGGCTGTCCTGCAGGTGCAGTATAATTGAGCAGATCCGTGTTGTGTTGTCCTTCATGTATTCACAGTCCTCTACTTCATGTTGTGTATTGGGGGAATAAATTTGACCAATGGCTACAGTCATTTGGGAATGTTTCTGCTTTGGATTAAGAAAGGAAATTGTACTTAAAAGTAAATTTAATGTTTAAAGTACAATGCACATAACATTTAACCTTGCATTCTTTGATTTCTTCTGCAGGGCATTATAAACATTGTCTACATTGTTGGGGTTAACCCCATGGCCCAGAGCTCCTCGAGTGTCATGTACAACCCCATGCTTATGATGTGTCAGAACCTCTACCAGACCAGTTACTCCCAGATGGGAGGAGCAGGCAGCTTCCCCATGTACAACCAGTACATGTACCATTACTGCTTTGTGGACCCCCAAGAGGTTTGTATTGTTTCCCATAGATTTAGGGATTGGAATTCGAAGGACTTATGGTTTCAGAAAAATTCAAGATTCAGATATTTCCTCTATGCTATGAGAGTGACATACTTCACTTTACTGTATTCCTGTTTTAAAAAGGTACGTTCTATTGACGTGCGTGTGTATTTTTTTATTTTTTTTAATTTTCAGGCTGTTGCCATGGTATGTGGATTCTTGGTTGTCATTGCATTGGCTGTTGCTGCTTTTTTCTCATACAAAACACGAGGAAAGATCTGGCGATATGGAAAACCTAACATCTACTGGGATCATCCTCTCACCGATGGACAAGCCCCTAAGGGCAGGGATGTTGAAGACTGGGTAAGAGATTTACATCACTGTTCAGTAAGACTGGATTTGCATAGATTTGAATAGAGTCAAAAATCGGACTTTAGCCCTTCACTGACCCAAGTCCATTGATGCTACATCTGTGGTGAAAAGATTCAAGTTAAATATCTTATTATTGTTTGAATCAGGCATGTGAAAAAAGGATAAATATTTTACTCAGAGAACATTTCAACAGTTTAAGTTTCAAAAACTGATTCATGGCAAGTCTTGTTTTCACCTTGTTTCTCTGATATAACTTGTCAACAAGTGTAAATACAGCTAATGCACATAGGAAATACAGTTAATTATGTTCCTTTGTGTGGTGATAATAAGAATTAGACAGCTTTTGTCAGCCAGTTATAAGGCTTGATTTGGGGATTGGACATGAAGATAACTGTCTTACAATTGAGGAAATAACTTGCACAATCCTAAGGCTTATTTCCATATTCCCAGATAGACTTTGGCAGTTTCACATACTTGTAAGTTTCACAAGTTGTTTTTTATGAGTTGAAAGTCTGAACGGAACGTCATCCTCCCTGGATACTTTCTTTAAACATTATATATCCAGGGTAAACAATAGAATACATACAGATGTAGTTTAAGGGCACATTTACATATACTCATTTAGTAGACTCTCTTGTTCAAAGCAATTTATGAGAGTACAGAGCTTCCCTGCGGTCAGCTGAGAAAAAAGACCTATATGTAAATCTGTTCTTTCAAATTACAGACTGTACCATCAGATTCATAACCTGCCTGCAAACTATGAATCCATAATCAGTGATTTTTCTTTCCCATCGCAGTAAGGTAGACAATGAGCTACAACTTAATTTTCACCAAAATGAGCTATCCTCCAAGTTGAACAAATAACATACAGCGGGCTGTGAGACAGGGGTGCCCCAAAGGCTCACAAGACTCAGTCCTTACCACAGTGGCCCGGGTTTGAATCCGACCCGGGCTCCTTGTTGCATGTCATCCCCTCTCGTTCTCAACTACCCTATCAAATAAAGGTTAACAATAGGACAAAAAAATCTTTAAAAAAGGCAACAGCCAAAACAGTCTTCTAATCCAGTGTAGTGTCACCAACTGAACTGGGAATTTTGAATCTATGAATGAACACAAATTGCAAATCCAAGGGTACGAGGTTGGACATGGACTTATATGGATCTTGGGGGATTAAGGCTGGATGCCTTTCTTGATGCCCTGCAGTGAGTTTGAGCCCACAGCCTCTGGCTTGTCAGTTCCTGAAGTGCATGCTTTACCACTGAGCTACCGAGCCCCCCTTACTACTAGGATACAATAGGATGGGTTAAATGTAGAGAGCAAATTCCATCGCCCTTGGTCATGTGGCAATAAAACACTTTCACTTTTCAGTTTCACCCTCCCCCAATTCCCAGCCTGAGGACTCCCCTCCGTCCACCATAGCTCCTCTCTTAATTTCGGAGAGAGGGTGTTCAGATAACAGAACCCCTGCCTTGCAGGGGGGGGCAAGGCCACTGGACCTGATGAGTCTCCCCCCTAATCCTTAACCACTGTGCAGACCAGCTTTGTCCAGTATTCACAGACATTTTAACACTTCCCTAGAGAACTGTGGGGTGCCAGTCTGCCTCAAAGCTTTCACCATCATCCCTGCCCCTAAAAAGCCAAAGATCACAGGCCTACATGAATACAGTATCTGTCACTAACTTCTGTAGTGATGCAGGCTTTTGAAGTTTGTGGTGTCTCCCCTCAAATCCATCACCACCTCCTTTCTGGATTCCCTACAGTTCACACACAGAGCCAACATGTTGACAGGACAACCAACATGGCTCTCCTCCTTATTCTGCTTCACCTCTACTGTCCTGGTACCAGTATTGTGTTACCACATGGTTCAACTGTGTTACCAGGCATTCAGATAGTGCAATTAGCTTCTTTAGCCAGTTGGCTCGATCATGTCAGGGCCTGGTGCAGTTCAGCTCATCATTCTTTAGACATCACAGTGACATTGGATGTCACTGTGATGATCACTGGCTCTTGTTCCGGGACTGCTCTTAAATCGGCCAGCCACTGGGCATTGGTATAGTCTGATGCCTCCTTTTCCCATGTATCCTTCCAGTATCACTCAGTTTCTGCTCTGGGTGGGTCAGATGTTGTTAAATGGTAAATGGACTTGTTCTTATATGGCGCTTTTCTAGTCTAACGACCACTCAAAGCACTTTACAATGACTGCCGCACATTTACCATGCTACGTGGCAGGATACGAACGCCTGACTCTCAGGCGTTCTCTCTACCCACTGAGCCAGCGGGGCATCCGTTGTTGTTCCCTTGTTACTCTGCAGCTGGGAGTACACTTTGGTTGGTAATCCCATCTGTTGGCAAGATGGAAATTAAAATAGAATTACAGGTCTCTTAGCTACATGCAAGAGCTGTGAGCTACCCACATATTGGAAGGCATGGGGTAACCTCATGGCTGGGGGTTCTTTGAGGAAGAGGCCATTTACTCTTTTCTTTTCTGGTTCTCCAGTGTATCTCTTCAGCCCGGTGGCCAGATCCATAAGCCTTTGTTTGGTCATTTTAAGGGCCTCTCTTTTAGACATCTGGCTGTATTTCTTTAACCAGGGCCTGTGTTTGATCGCACCTTTCTGCACCCCTGTTAATGGCACGTTAGCCTAGTAGTTTGCACTGTTGCCTCAGAGCAAGAAGGTCTTGGGTTCAAATCCAAGTCCGTCCCAGGTCCTGTCTGTATGGAGTTTGGATGTTCTCCTAATGTGTAAGTGGGTTTCCTGTGGGTAATCTGGTTTCCTGCCCTGTCAAAAGACATGTATATTAGGTTTAATACTTAATACTCACAGACACACACACACACACACACACACACACACACACACAT
>OMLC01031279.1:5972-21001 GCA_900302585.1 Regalecus glesne
TGTGTGTGTGTGTGTGTGTGTGTGTGTGTGTGTGTGTGTGTGTGTGTGTGTGTGTGTGTGTGTGTGTGTGTGTGTGTGTGTGTGTGTCCATGAAAAACAACAGTGCTTCTGTGTTCTCCGTTTACCTGCGGTGTGAAGCAGACCTCCAGGCGTCCGTCACTCTCCGCTGAGTGTTTGTAAGAGGACACCACGTAGCCATAACCCCGGCTTAGCATGGAAAGGGACAACTCCTTCATGATTTCACTTCCTGAAGGAGAGCTTGGCCGGGTATGAAAGGGGTTAGTAGTCATGTATAACCATAGACATTATTTGACCACGAACCCTTTTTGGCTGGGACAAGGACACCTCTTTTGTGGCATGACTGGAGCACACCCATATAATAAAAGACAGCACAGAGAGGAATAAACACTGATATCATGGAAGTTAAATACTCTTTTAACAGCAACATATCTTTGAGCATTTTCTTACATTTCCTAGATTTATTCTTCCTCTTGACATGTTGATGCAATTCCTTGTAGCCTTCTTTGTAAACCTGCACATCCCTCTCCATTTTCTTACTTGTCTTTCCATGATTACGAACGTGATCATTTTCATCACGAAATAAGTTTTCTCTTTTTCTCTAAAGGTGATAACAGTGATTTAGTTTTGTATTGAATGAAAAGACAGGAGGTGGGGCTGGAGGTGGCCGAGCTGAAGATGATAAGATTCACATTGGGAGTGATGAAGGACAAGATTAGGAACCAGTATATCAGAAGGACAGCTCAGGGCAGATAGTTTGGAGACAAATCAAGAGAGACCAGACTGAGATGGTCTGGACATGTGTGGAGGAGAGATGCTGGTATACTGGGAGGAGGATGCTGAATATGGAGCTGCCAGGCTAGAGCAGAAGAGGAAGACCAAAGAGGAGGTTTATGATGTGGTGAGGGAGGACATGCAGGTGGCTGGTGTGACAGAGGAAGATGTAGAGGACAGGAAGAGATGGAGATGATGACCTGCTGTGGTGACCCCTGACAGGGGTAGTAGTAGTAGTAGTAGTAGTAGTAGTAGTAGTAGTAGTAGTAGTAGTAGTAGTAGTAGTAGCAGTAGTAATAGTAGTAGTAGTAGTAGTAGTAGTAGTAATGGTAGTAATGGTAGTAATGGTATTAATGGTAGTAAATGGTAGTAAATGGTAAATTATTTGTTTGTATAGTGCACTTTTCTAGCCTAGTGACCACTCAAAGCCCTTGGCAATGAATGCCTCATATATCCAAATACTAGTTGTAGCCGTGCTTTGAAGTAGTGGTGGTAGCAATATAGTGTTACTATGGTGTTAGTAGTAGTAGCGGTAGTATTACTAGTGGTTTTAGTAGTAATAGCGGTGGCAGTAGTAGTAATTGTAGTAGTAGTAGCAGTACTGGTACCAGGAGTACTGCTGTGGTGGGTCAACAGTAGAATACATACACTCAAGTCGGGCATTGCAGGTTCGCATTCCACTGCCAAACTCGGTGAATGTGAGACATTCATTGTAAAGCTTTTTGAGCGGTTGCTAGACTAGAAAAGTGCTATATAAGAACAAGTCTATTTACCATTTACAGTGGTTACAGAGGCAGTAGTACTGGCAGTAGTAGTGGCTAAAGTAATAGTAGCAGAATAATGGCTGCTGAGCTGAGAGTAATCATGTGGGATGCTCTGATTACAACTCCTCTAAGATGAATCATTGAAACTGTACTTATGTGCATAGTCATAATTACTGGAAAGAACATTTTCAAGTCTCCTGTGAAACTCATCTGATTCGCCCTCATCAGGTCACTATCCTTCTTTTTTCAAATGGGTCCTGCCTTCATTCTGTTCCTCATAAGAGAGAAAGTCAGAAACACAGCAGAAGGTTTTCAGGCATGATATGGGGAGAACAGAAAGGTCTGACAGAGGTCTTACCTGACATGTGCTCTCGAGCTGTCCGACAGGTACAGTAAACAGAAGGTTCTGTGATTTACTTGACATAGAACTGTTGCTTGTCTCTCAGCATGTCCTGGAGGTAAAAGTTGAGCACAAACTTCTGCTGAGTTTGTATATGAGTGTGTGTGCGGTGTGTGTGTGTGTGTGTGTGTGTGTGTGTGTATGTGTGTGTTGCTTGGTTGTTAGGAGTTTCGGGCCAGGATAAGATGTCTGTTGTTTCTGTTACCTTGGCTGCAGCGATGCAGATTTAAAACAAGTCATTCACACACAGGAGGTTTCCATTCACATCCACCCTGTTGCACGTTTGTTTAAATAGCTCCGTGGGCAGAGTGTGGAACTAACACCGTCACGGTCAGGTCGGGTCAGGTTTACATTCTTGGTGTACACCAACGGGCAGAACATGAGGGGGATCTAATCCAATTGGGGTTCATCAAAACCACCTTACGTGTGTTTTATGTGGAAGAAGAAGAGATTTAAAAACATGATTATCGACGATTGAGTTACACAGATCAGCACAGATCAGGAGTGTGGACCTGTGGTATCCTTTGTGCATAGCGTGTGCACGACCAAAGGGCTGCATCTCTATTCTGTTATCCTACATACTGTTTATTGATGTTATCCCTGCTTTTATAATAACTGTCTGTATGAGCTTACTGCCTTCTGGGATAGCAGCAGTGTAGGAGCCAAAGACCAGGGCACCGGTGGCATATAGGTACATTATAGAAGAAGAAGAAACTTTATTGATTGTCATTGTACATGTATGCAAGGAAATTGGTTTTCTGCATTCAACCCATTCTGCTGAATAGGAGCAGTGGGCCGTGGTAGCTCAGTGGAAGAGTGCACACTGTGGGAACTGACAAGCCAGATGTTGTAGGTTCGAACTCACTGCAGGGCATCAGGAAGGGCATCCGACCTCAATCCCCCATGCTCTATCCAAGTCCGCGTCCACCCCCACAACATAAGGACTAATCGTAACACGTAAAAGTGGACCTTATTGTCTAGGAGCAGTGAGCAGCTGCAGCTCCCGGGGACCACCTCCAGTTCTTTTTCCTATTGCCTTGCTCAGGGGCACAGGCATCTTTATGATAGTGGGAGGAAACCCACACAGATACGGGGAGAACAGAAACGCTCCATATAGGAAGGATGGCCTGGGGTTCGAATCCAAGACTTTGTTGCTGTGAGGTGACAGTGCCAACGTCTGGACCACCATGCTGCCATTGTGTCCCACACTGGTAAAATAAAGAGTCGTTTACGTTATGGTAAAAAAGCATTGAGAAAGTTCTATTTTCTGCAAAATACCTCCTCTGCAAGAGCATTTTTACTGTAGTATTCCTGTGATCCCTGAAAAAACCCATGAGGTTGAACGATGAGGAAAATAAACCAACAGCTGAGGGTAGTGACAGATGACTTGGTTTTGTTTTGGAGGAGGAGTAATTCAGTGAGGAGAAGGACCCACATGGAGACCCCAGACCAACCATGTCAATTTCAGTAAGCTCCTGTTCACTGCTCAAGCTATTCATCCACAAGAAGTCTGCTCTGGTGTCTATGTGCAGCACTTGGAGTAACCTGAGACAGTGAGAGAGCTCCGTTTTTACGTGTCATGATTAGTCCACATGTTGTGGGGGTGGGCACAGACTTAGATGGAGCTTGGGGGATTAAGGCCGGATGCCCTTCCTGACTCCCCGTGGTGGGTTTAAACCCACAACATCAGGCTCGTCTGTTCCTATTTCGAAATCTATGTTCAAAACCTGATACTGTGAAGTCTCATCATGAGCATACAAAGTCGTGTTATTTGCTCATATGTCAGATATGTGTGTGTGAGATACATCCAGCAGATGTATTTTACACACACATAACATCTAACATATAAGTTATGTTAGTCAAGCTGCCTTGTGAGTGAAAAACGAGCAGCTTGTTCTCTGCAGCCGCCCACGTGATCAGCAGACCTGAAACAACCTCAAAAAATGGCAAAAGACCAGGAACTAAGCTCCCAACTTCTGATTCCTAAAGATCATGGAGACGCTGTGAATCCGGGACCTCACAGACCAACCGCTGAGCCGCGTTCCCGGACCAAAGAATATCTGCTATTCATTGTTTGAAATTTGATCGTGTCTGCAGTATCTACCTTCATCCAGGGACAGTGGGAGGGCTGGAACAAAAGGCCCGGTCCCCGAGAAACAGACAAATAAACAAAGGCTTAGTTTCACCACAAGCAACAAAAACCCATCTACGCTCTCTCTCTCTCTCTCTCTCTCTCTCTCTCTCTCTCTCTGTCTCTCCGTCTTGCTCTATCTCTCTCTGTGAAAATCTATGAAACGTGAAAGACTTTTGACCTTTAAAAAAACTTTATTTACATTACATTATAACAAGTTCAGCATTTCAGCATTCCAAGGTAAAATCAGGGAGAAGGAAAAAGAAGAGATGGAGAGAGAGAGCATGTTTTTGTATTTGTGTTTCAAGGTCACTATCATGACTTGTTACTACAATAAGCTTTTTTCAACATACTTGACATGCAGCACGGGTTAACGTGTGTGTGCATGTACTTACCTGGGTGAGATGGCTGCTGTTTCACTAGGAATGCAGAGGTAAAATATTACAGATGTGTGTCCCAGAGCACATTTAAAAGGACCATGTTCCAGGCGGTTTCTGGACCGGTCTTATCCCCAGGCTCGTGAGTTTTACTCCCCTGGTAGATTGCCACTCCTTGACAGCTTACCTCACCTTTTCATCCTGCGGAAATCCCCTCCGCGGAGAGCTCATTTCCCAGAAGAACACAAGAACACAGATTCTGAGGTTTTAATCACCCCAAATCCAGATCCATACTTGTCTGTGCTAAACTACCAAAGGGAAGATAACATGTGGGTTATTCAGTCTGCAGTGAATACACGAGCCATCAGCAGTGCAAGCACATAGAGAAGCCAGACGACCCATGCATGGCCATAATGCAGAGACACCAGCTATTTTAATTTCAAGAAACTGCTCCAAACCCTCTCATTTGCCATCACCTAGTCATCCACAAGGGTATTTCCTCACCTCTCGTCCAATGAACACTGAGATAGACTCTATTTCTAATCCGACTTTGGATAAGACAAGGGATGGATGGATGGATGGATGGTCATACTTTGAGAGCTCAGAACCCTTCGTTTCGACCCAAATCAATCATAAAGGTCATACTGAAAATGACTGTACTACAGTATTCCTGACAAAGATGGCTGTCTCAACATATGAGTGTAAATCTGAGGACTTGATGAAAACATATCTTTATCACCTCTATTCATTCAACAGGGGTACCTGGCAGTCCCAAAGTTTACATAGAGACAACACCACAGGATCAAGCCATACCTCCAATAACTGAGGTAACAACATCCCATCCATCAATACTCATCCTAAACAAAGTCAACAGATTCATCTCCATTGTCTCTGTATGCATAGAGTTCCATTCATAACCTCGTGTCAGTGTGTAGCACAGGGTGTAGGGAAATGTCAGTAATAGATGACATTGGCCTGATAGCTCTGTTGACTGTGTCCTTGGAGCTGAACTGCAGTCAGAGACCCTAGGGATGGCCCTTTTGAATTTCCCAGTCTCCATTTGAGGCTAGAGATAACCTATATGAAGATGAAATGAAGCAAAAATGTAACAGAATGTAAGTCAAGGATGTTCATTTTAATTGGCTTTTCTGTCTATTCATTAACTATTTCTCAAGAATAATCTTCGTATCCCTTTAATATTCTCAAAATACAAGTGTGGGTCTTGCTCCTGACAAATAGAAAAATATACTGCTTATTAGCGATACGTGGGTCTAACCCACAACCTGCAGGTTGGGCGGGTTGAGTAAGCTCACTAGGTTCAGATGGGTGTGTCAAAAAGAGACAAAACTCTGCTCCCAGTAGAAGAGAAAGAGAGAAAGAACGAGAGAGAGAGCGAGAGAGAGAGCTCCTTGACAAAATACAGACCGAGTGACCACAACCTTGTGATTGAGAGGGGGAGACATGGGCAAACCTGTCTTGCTGTAGAGCAAAGCCTGTACTCTCACTGCACCCTCAGTGAGCCTGACACAGAGATTCACTTCCTCACCAAATATGAAAAATAAAGGGCTCCTAGAAAAACATTTTTAAAAACTCAAACAAATGACGAAAAGATTTTCATAAATTACTGGATAAAGAAAAACTACCAGTCCTGCTTGAGGATGACCCAGAGCTGTAGGTTAGCAGCAGCCTCTAACACTGAGGGACACTGTGTGACAGTCAGCTGACACAAATTATATTTCTCAATGGTTTATTTATCTTGTTTGTACTTTGTTCCTTGCTGTTCTACGTCTATTTACTGTAGTGTTTAATATGTTTTCTAGTTCATGTTTAGCTTTTCAGTGTTTAAATACTTGCTTTGGCAATATGTGCTCTTACATAATGCTATAAAGCAATTTGATTTGAATTGAATGGAGAATTTACTTTTCTTTAATGATATGTGCTTTATTTTGCTGATATTCAACGATAGAGAACACCGTTTGGAACATTCACCTATTTAGCAGCTAGTAGGCTATGCCTTGCAGTGAATATATTACACTGGGCAAACAGCCCAACAACAAAATAGTGCAACACTGCTCACTCACTACTAGCCTCGGCTAAACTTGGAGGTTTGTGGGTTGGGTCAGGCTCAGGTGGTTAATAATCGTATATTGTAACGGGTCGAGTGGTGCAGATTGGCTTTCATACCGGCTCAGGCTTTCATCCTGACCCGGACATCACCATCGCTTGCCCCGGGCAGGCCTGGTCCATGGGGCATCGTCTCTTCATGGCCGATAGAGGGCGTTCACATATCAGAAAACTTTACAACACAGTTCTTGGAAGTGTCCTGATGCATGCTCATGCTGTGGTTCTTAGAAGAGGCCGTGCGTTTGTAATTCTAGAAAAGCATTAGTCTCCTTTTTTATTGTTTATTCCCTCCAGAAAATGCATCTCATCTCTGCATTGTTAGTTTAAGGAGGGGGATACACCTGGGATAAAAGGCTATGGCTGAAGCTGGACTCTTGGCATTATCTGCTGTGGTTGCCAATATTTCCCTTTAATAATTGATGTGGGGGGTCAGTTTGGTTTACATTCTACCAATCGGTTGCAATTTTAAGCTAAAAGATAGAATGGTCTTGACTGCAGCTATATCATCCATGTGAATATAACAGTTTATGTGGAATCATGGCCTAAATACAATCATCTGGTCATAGATTAATAAAAATCTACCATAGAGTAAAATGGAAATGTCTCAGCCTCCAGGAAAGGTTTGGCGTTGCTGTAAAATGAACATCTAACTCGATCCCAGAGCACAAAGCAGAAACTGACACATTAGAAAAATCTAATCACTTTATTTGGAGAAACTGTACACATACAAATGGATTTCCCCAAAAAAATGTTTAAAATTAAGTAAAAATGCAAAAGAAAGATTATCTTCATAAATACATATTCTTTTTTTAGGAAACAAGCTATTTACAAAGATTCTGTCCTAAGTGGGTAATTTGCCTACATCCCCACACACACACACACACACACACACACACACACACACACACACACACACACGCACACACGCACACAAACGCACACAAATTCCTTCCTTAGTGAGCTGGGGCATTAAAACACAGCAGGCCAGTCTGTCTCTGATATCATTTACATTGGCAGCTCCTGGCTGTTGCCATGTGACAGGGCCGAGCGCCACATAGCTTTCAAAACATTATTACACAACAATTGAGGTCCATCTCTGCAGGCTTTAGTTCTGTTGTACCAGGTCTCTGCTGATCCCCTTGGACTAACTTAAAAGACAATTTACTCGATGGCATTATCTCAAAAGAGATGCAATGCATCTTTTGTTGGATGCTTCCATGGGCAATAGAAGACTTAGCATGCTTTTTTATGACGAGAAAGAAATAGAACCTTAGTGGGGGTTTTTTTGTGTTGCCTTGAACAGTTTATGTATAATATTTATCATTCAAATTCTACAAAGACAAACATGCAATTTATAGAACCAATTCAGGTGGCCAGTCAAATATTCTACAGGGGTGGGTTGACATAAAATGGTTATTAAACGTATTCAAGCATAAGACAACATGCTACAGTTAACTGCTGCCAACTTAGGGCCTGCTAAATCCAACTTTCTTACTTGGATGAAGACTTATTGTCCTTTGTGTTCACTGACTTTTGTAAGCCATTGGAAAATAATAAAATGGAAGTGTAGAATTTTAAAAAACGCATTGCATGAAAGTAAAATCTGTTTTTTTATCTGTTTGCAGATTTCTCTTTCTGGGGACAGTATGACTTCACTCACCCTCTCCGGTGGCCTCAACTAGTTGCTCAGTATGTATTTCTGCATACTCAGTAATCCAGGTAAGGAAATCACAGAAAGCCCACTGAGGCAAATTTGTGATAATGAGCTATACAAATAAAATTCACTTGACTTGGAAGTTGAATTGGTCAATCTGGACACATTTCTCTCAAATCTTGAGTCCAGATGAACCGATTCAACTTTCTATAATAGTTGCTCAGTGATCACGTGATTACTTACAGGTTACAATTATAGGTAAACAGGATCTGTCGCACCAACCAATGCATCATGGTTTTGCTGCATAAATTTAACTGGGCTTTCACCAGTTAATTTGTACCAGTTACCGCAACACACTAGCACACTATGTCCATTGGATTATAATTTAGTTGAAAATGTACCCAAAAAAATTAAAATTACATACTAGCTGTTTTGGATTATTGCATACTTTGTATTTCTATTGTAAGTAAAGCTAATAAAATGGCAAGCTGCCCCAAGTAGCCAAATAAAAGCACCTGTATGAGAGAAGTGAAAACCGAACAAAATACTTTATTGACTATCCTCATGCTGTTGTTACAACAGAAATGAGACTCCATAGCATTCAAGATAAAACAGACAATTATTTGTTAGTTTATCTGAAACTCGTGAATTTTTAAACTTTTGTCGTGCACCACTGTTTCATTTGTCAAAGTTTGCTGAGGATAAGAGGAACATTTATGAAAAGAAATAAATATAGGTTGTTTATCCATATTTAAATGACAATGAAATGTTCATATCTGTGGGAAATGTGCATACCGTAACAGAGGTGATTGTCAGTCCTGGGCTGGCAGCCACAATCTAATGGTGGGGGATTTTTGCTTCACTCCGGTGATGGTGGTGAAAAATCCCAGTGAGCTCCTCATAGAGTTAAAAGGAAAACAGAGGAAGCATGGCACGTAACCTAAATCCTAGAGGTTATCAACAATAGCCAACAGAAGATGACTGTGGTGGAGACCAGTGAAAGGAGAACAGGGCGGGGCTGAAAAAGAGCAAGCATGTTCACCAAAACCTTTCCCTCAATCATTTAAGGTTTTTGGAAGGAAAAAAACAAAACTACAGGACTGTCTAATTAGGCAAAAGCCCTTTTGGGATTGTTTCTTAAGTATGACAGATTCAGGCAGGATTCTTAAAAGGATTTTCCGATGCCGTTTCTAAGACGCCCCTTTGCCTGGGATCCAATAGTTGGGGACCACACACATATCGACAAACAATAGGCTGCTCTGTCTCCATTACGAAACAGTGGGCTGGTTTTCTGTGTGTGTGTGTGTGTGTGTGTGTGTGGTAAAACCTCGCTATTCATCTCCAAACATTCAAATTACCTTTAAAATAACTGTGCAGCCTATAATAGGAATTCTTCATTCATTACTAGGGTGAACATTCGTTATAGAAGTGAAGATTCATCTTGACCAAACCTCAGAATAAAACAAACACGTTTCCAATTGAAACTGAAATGTGTGTTTCAGAGCACTTACATTTCTGCATTTAACTGTATCTTTTTTATTTTACTGTTGTGGTTTAGGTATTAAAAGCCCACATCTTTACTCAGCATGAACTGCTAACAGAAAGCAGTGATTTCTGACTTAAGGACACTTCAACAGTACGCATCGTTACTAACAGACATGGCTGATGCTGCAATCGGACCTATGGTTCAACCTGTAGTCAAGATATAGAAAAGGTTGCTCAACTTGTGTAGCATTTTGTATTTCATCCAACTGAGACTTATATACATGAATGCATTTTACCAAGAGTCAAAATTTAAACAATCAATTCTAATTTTACACAAGTAACCAATGATTTCTAGTCTGCTATGTGATTACATTTTAAAAGTAACACTCTTAACATCTGCGTTAGAGGCTGGCCTCATCAGTTCGATCCTTGGACTAAAGGTCAGACTTTATCTAATGAAACATTTTTTTAAAATCAGGATTTGAATCCCCCCTCTCTCTCCGGCCACCCCGGGCCCACAAGCCAAGTACTCACAACACTGTGGGTTTGATTCTCAAACTGCTCATTCCTCCACCTGTGTATTTTCCCTGTTGAGTACTGAATAAAGCAGAAACACCATAAATGCAAGTTTTTGACAAACTGTCCAAGGTGTTGGTGTCCAATGTGTTCCAAACTGAACTCGTATCCAAATGAGTATGACCTGTGCAACACAGAAAGCCTTGATTGGTGTTAACACCTGAAAAGAATCTAATGTTATAAAACGGGCAAACGGCCCCCTGTCCATATATCTGCTCAGTTGCTGTCCCAAACTCAGCTAATACCACTGTCACTCTCAGTTGCTATTAAAGCTTTTTGAAACCATATTTTCTATTATTTCCATTACTTGATGGCTAGGTGTGTATTCCTGTTTGTCAGGAGGTTCTGGACCCATCTGGCCTTAATTTATACCGTTGTCTCCCCCTGGTTGCCATTACTTAGTCTTTTATAAAACCTTCTCCATGACTGGAGCGTCTTTCCCGACCAGATCCAGAACCCAGAGGTGATCCCCACTATCATGGTCATCAGGTATTTGATCATAAAAACGGTAAAATCAGGGGTCATGGGAGCAAAGTTGTGAACAGGACAGGGCACAGCGAAGCGTTTACACGTGTGCATGTGCCAAGTTTTCTCCCACTGCTCTCTGAAAGCCTGCTCATAGAAATAACAGGCGATGACAATGGTGGCGGGGACTGTATACAGGACGCTGAACACCCCAATCCGGACCATGAGCTTTTCCAGTTTCTCCGTTTTGGTGCCATCATGCTTCATGATGGTCCTGATCCGAAAGAGGGACACAAACCCAGCAAGGAGGAAGGAGGTTCCGATGAACAGGTACACAAAAAGGGGAGCTAAGACAAAGCCACGTAGGGACTCCACATTGTAGATGCCTACAAAACAGACGCCCGTCAATATGTCCCCATCCACTTGGCCCATAGCAAGGATGGTGATGGTCTTCACGGCTGGGACAGCCCAGGCGGCAAGGTGGAAATACTGGGAATTGGCTTCGATTGCTTCATGCCCCCATTTCATACCAGCTGATAGAAACCAAGTCAGAGACAAAATGACCCACCAAATAGAGCTGGCCATGCCGAAGAAATAGAGTACCATGAAGAGTATAGTGCAGCCTTCCTTTTTAGTGCCTTGAGCCACAGTCCTGTACCCATCATCCTTGAACTTGTCAATACACACAACTTTGTCATCCAGGAAGAATCCAGCAGCATAGGCAATGGCCACCATGAAATAGCAGCCGGACAAGAAGATTATGGGCCGCTCCGGATAGCGGAACCTCCTCATGTCCACTAAATATGTGAGAACCGTGAATAGGGTACTGACACAGCACAGGATGGACCAGATGCCGACCCAAAGCCGGCCGAACTTCACCTCCTCCTCTCGGAAGTACATGAGGCCGTTGGGTTTGGAGGGTTCACACGGGGCACCGCAGTCCTTCACCCCCATAAAGCGGTAGCCGAGATACGTGGGCACCTCCAGCTGCAGTGGGCAGGAGAACTGGTGGTACTGATGGTGCTGGTTGGGTCGGCCGATGTTCGGCTGCAGGGTCATCAGCTCGGGTACGTAGGGAGTGGTGGAGGAGGTCGGGCCCCCGGAGTCGGAGGTGTTCTGACCCACGCAGATTTCCCCCGCTCCGTGGACGGGGAAGTTCTCACAGCAGAGCCGCTCCGGCCACTGGAAGCCAAATTTGTTCATGAGCGCCTCACAGCCCTGCCGTGCCCGCACACACAGGGACCGACACGGGGGGATCGCCTGCTCCAGAACTGTACAAACCGGTGCGTACATCGAGCAGAGGAAAAACTTGAGATCGGCTGAACACTGGACCTTGACGAGGGGGTAAAACTGGTGCACCTCCAGCCCGGCGTCCTCCTGGTTGGTGTGGCCCAAAAGGTTCGGCATGATAGTCTGGTTGTAGGCAATGTCCGTGCACAGCGGGATGGAGATGGGCTGACAAAAGCCGTGTTCGGGGACAGAAATCCCCTTTTCGCCGTGGTGTTGAGCCGAGCAGGGCAAGGAGAGCTCACTCGTAATCCCCCAAATCCACAAAACGAAGACAGCTGCAAACCTGCCCGATGTGTTCTCTGACTCCGTCGTCGCCATAGTTAAGGGAGGAGGGGGGAGGAAGAAAAAAAAAACTTTGATCCAAGTCGGACGAGTTAAAAAACGAGAGAAAATACAGCAGTTTACGATGTAAACCCTCCGCTTCTTCGATCCGATCGACACCAGCTAACTAGTCTTCACTCGACTGGCGAGCATCAAAACTGTAAACTCGCGGCTTTGTTGAGAAAATCGGCGTTAATTCCTCAACAAGACGTTCAGCGTGGTCGCGGCGCTCTCATGACTCCTTGAGGGTCTTTGTAGATGACTGCAAACACGGTCTTCTCTCAGCCAAGAGTCCCAATGCAAAGAAGAGTACGACCAAACCTCGCCGTTTCCCTCTTTCTCTTCAGAGAGCGAACTCCGGAGCTCGCAAACCGTTTGGACGACGTGACTTTGAGGCAAAAAATAGGAGGTTAAAAAAAAGGAAACTTGGAAAGAAAGGTTATATTACCATCCGACAGATACGCCGCCTTCCTTTTGCAGGAGACTGGAGGGGCACACTCACTGTGCTGTGCCGTACCGTTGGTTTCAAGACGCCCGCTCCATTCACAAGACACAGTATCACACGTCGGGGCGCCTGGAAACTGATGCCGCGTCTCCACCAATGACAGCGTTTGTTTTCCTACTGGTCCTCTTTCCTGATTGGAGTTTGGCTCCATATGGGCCCCAAAGCCCGATGAAAGTAGTTATGAGTGTTGGTATGGATGGAGGCATATTGGTTGGGATTTTGATATAGCAGTCAAGTGAAAAAAAAGCTATTCTTTATTGAGAATAACTATAGGCACGAAAAGGAAAGGAAACAATACTGGAGACGTAAAATTATTGATTGGATATCATGATCAAACTTTTACTAGTGGCTTGATCTGGCTTATTTGTATTCTAGTTGTTTATTAATGTGCATACATTACATTAGATTACATGCATTTGGCAGATGCTCTTGTCCAGAGTGATGTACAAGTGCATAGGGTCAAGGTACAAAGGATACTGGAGCAACACTAGAAGCTGCCCTGCCCCTAAAAAGGATATTATCATTATTATTGATACATATCTTGCGATTCCATTGTAATCATGTTATCCTTTCTGTTCCATGCTGTGAAATTGTGTTTTATTCTGTATACACAACATCCATTGCACTCCTGTTCATCTCGGGAGATCTCTCATCTGTTGCTCTCCCTGAGGTTTCTTCCTATTTTTCTCCATTAAACATTTTTAGGGAGTCATTCCTTATCTGATGTGAGGGTTTGAAAACGGGAGGTTGTGTTCGTGTTAAGCCCACTGAGGCAGCTTTTTAAGTTGTTATAATGGGCTATACAAATAAAATAAAATAGACTTGACTTGACTTCCTCTGTATTTTAGAAATATCAAGTGATGAACACCATTGACTTGGAGTTCCAGTATATCCCTGTGGAAACAGCACTCAACTAAACAAAACATTCGTTTTACCTCTTCACACTAGGAGCCGGTGGTGTCAAATGTGATTGTGGGAGACTTGAAATGCTTTCACACATTCACGGCAACTCTGAAATTATCCGGACATTACCCAGGGAGGCTGTGTGTGAGAACGCACATGTCCAAATCTGTTGTACCAGACATTAAATGGATATTACCCTGCCAGCTCACTAGCACAATGTCTATGTCATGTCCAATTGAACCCATGTGTGCATAGAGCAGGTCATTGTCCGGTAAATTCACAGGGAGGGAGTGGGCATATTGATGACGTTTCTATCATGTGTGTCCTGGCTCATACACACTCTGCCCAGGCGCAACTGCTTGCCTAAACCAAACTGAGTATTCCCAGCGCTCCATGTGTAAAAGGGTAACTGCGGATATTGTCTGGACCTGATTCTCCAGAGTTCGTCCCAACTTTATATGAGGAAACAACGTCAGTTGAACTCGCTGATGTTTCTTCTCTGGTATGCTCTGAATAAAGAGCTCAGCCATGGCGAGCCGCCCCACTCACAGCTTTATCGTTTTTATTCATTAGGTGTGGTCTAGGTATGGTTGCAGTAGTGCAGTAAATGGTATATGGTAAATGGACTTGTTCTTATATTGGGTTTTCTGGTCGAGTGACCCCTCAAATCAACATTAGGCCTTAACAGCAAACTGATGGTGAGTTTGATTGACTGAAATCATGTATAAAATGAGCTTCTATATTGTCATGATTTCCTCCATATTGTTAGATAAAGATGAAAATGATGACTTAGTGGGGCAGCATGGCTCAGTGGGTCGTCTGGCAATCAGAAGGTTGCAGGTTTGATTCCCACACCTGCAGAGAAGCGTGTCGAGGTGTCCTTGAGGAAGAAGCTGTTCCCCGAACTGCTCCTCCCTGTGGTAGACAGGTGACCTATACAGGGTGTACCCCACCTTTCACCCAATGAGAACTGAGATAGGCTCCAGTTCCCCCACGACCTGATTTCAGATAAGCGGTTGACAATGGATGGATGGATGATGACTTAGTTGCCCACATACTATCCACTCTCACATCTACCAACCCATCTCATCTCTTATTGCAGCCTTAACAGAGAGTAGATCAGGATGAACTGTCATATTGTGTTATCACTTACAAACTGGATCTGATGAAAGGTTCTAACTACTGATCTCAAGTGAAGATTATTTCTCTCTCTGCTGCCATGGTAACTTCTATCTTGGTTCA
>OMLC01031299.1:2183-19931 GCA_900302585.1 Regalecus glesne
ATGCCAATCAACTGTCACATGGAAGTGTGCACACTGCTGATTCCCATTTTTCACTTCTCGTTCACCTCGAACTGTGGCTATTTAAAGAAGGAGAGGCTTTATGCACTTGTCATTGTACGTGCACACAACAACATTTGTCCTCTGTATCTATCCCATCCTGCTGTATCGGAGCAGTGGGCAGCCGCAGGGCCCGGGAGTAGTTTGAGGTTTAGTGTCTTGCTCAGGGACACTTCAGCACACTTTCCCCAGGGGTCTGAGGATGGACTCACCGTCCCCTCCCATCACCAGATGACCTCTCTACCTCCTGAGCCATGCCACCCCAATATGGTTTATGGTTTAATTGTGAATAAGATTCAAAATTACTTCATTTGTCCCTGGGGAAATTGGTCTAGGATTTAAAGGCTGCCACATAAAGTACGCATACATAATGGTGCGGAGACGGACATAAAGTGCACGGCGTAGACGTGCGACCATAAAGATTCCTTCAAATCCATGCAGCACGTCCCCTCATTTCACACCCTCCTTACGTCCGAAGGTGTTTAGGAGATTCACTGACGGAGGGATGAAAGGGCTTTTAATTGGAAGCCTGTAGCGTCTTAACGGACGTGAGCAGCTCGTCTTCTGCATACGGCACACAAAGGGGTCAGCGATAATCCTCCTTGCCTCTTTTGCTATCGTCTCCTCAGAGAGTACGTGGAGTGAGGGATGCACCCCGATCCCCGCATGTGTTTGTGTTCTTTTTTACTTAACCAATATGTCACCAAACCTTGCTGGAATTAAATAATGAAACCTACTCAAAATACATGATCATAAAGACCAAAAAATAAAAACAGATAATAAAGTGACAGGTAGGGGGTGACGGTAGCTCAGTGGGAGAGGAGATGCATCGGGAACTGATGAGTTAGATGTCGCCGGTTTGAACCCACCAGAGATTATCCAGCCTTAATCCCCTAAACTCCACCTATGACCCCCTCCACCCCCATGACGTGGGGACTAACGGTGACACATAAAAATGGATCCCATATAGTAATAAAGCCACGGTAAGATAAGTACAGTAGTCAACCTGCTTCAAAACTCACCGGCTCTACTAGATCAATTTGGGGCAGGGTACTTCCCTAGTTTTATGGAGACAGAAGGAGCAGTCGATTTTTACATGTCACGATTAGTGTGCGCTTTCCCGCTGAGCCACCAGGGCCCCCTAGCTTTATAGGTATTCGATTTTTATTTTTTTTACTGAATTGTTATATTATATGATTGTGTGCTCTCCCACTGAATTACAGTTCTCTCCCCCTGGCCTGTCCTTTTCTCAGACAGACCCCCGCCATGCAGGCTTTCATCGTATGATCCATGTCCGTCAGTCTCGATCCCTGGACACTCAGTCCACTAATCTTTCTAGAGACGACCCGATGTAATATGCGATGTGTGAACCCCCTCCTCTCTAAATCTCCCTCCTTCTTTAAGTGACTGTGACTCAGCGGCTACTGTCAATTCTGCTTAATTCTGTCATGCTTGACTTCCTGCCACCCAGAGACCCGTCTGCCAGAAACACTACATCCACCTGTCACTTACGGCAACATAAAGCTGGGAAGGTGTTCCCTGGTGAGAGATAAGAAGGGGGCCGTGTGTGGGGTATGAGTACTTTTGCAACTACAGCCACCAGCACTGCAACAGGAACATTGGGAAGTTATAAATATTCAGGGATGAGACCAGTGGTGGTATGCGGCGCTTTAAAACCATCCATCCATCATCAACCGCTTATCAGAAGTTGGGTCGCAGGGTCACGCCGGTCCATATCCCAGCAGTTGTTGGGTAAAAGGTGAGGAAACACCCTGGACAGGTCAGTTAGCGGTTCAGCGTCTCACTCGAGGACACTTTGACCTTTGCCACTCTGCAGTGGCAAAGGAATGAACTACTGATCCTTCAAATATAAGACGACCATCCTAAATATCAGAATATGAACTATTAGAATCGAATCCCAGCTGCTCCGTTTCCAACCACAGCCAGAGGTCCATAGTTAGTGGGTCATAATCGGCTAAGCCTCACATGGGTATAAGGGTTAGGTTGGATAAAGTATTCTGGGTTCACTTGTGTCCCCCTCTGGGTCGTCCAGGTCTCTTGGTTAAGTGAAGGGAAAGTACTCTGCTTCATTCTCCTCTGATGGCCAAGCACTGTGCTTTCCCCACCAGACCATGATGTGTGGACTAGTGAGGGCTAGTGGTCATGTGACTTGGAGGAGACACATGCTACCACTTCCTCCTTCCTGTTGATGTTCTAGAGGGGATCAGAGAGACTGACCCAGCCGTAGGCAACTCGGGGAATTCGGGTGGGAAAAAGGGGATAAAATAAAATAAAATGAAAAATCTTCACCGTTACATTTCTGGTGGTGGGGGGTTTTAGCTCAGTGGTAGGGAGCATGCCTCGGGAACTCACGAGCCAGAGGTAGCGGTCTTGAACCAACCACGGGGCATCAAGAAAGGCATCCTACTCTAATCCCCTAAACTTCACCTAAATCCGTATCCACCCTCACAACATGGGGACTAATCATGACACGTAAAGTGGACCTCTCACAGTTACATTTCTGAGCTACATCATTTAAAACATTAAGAAAGACCATCTCTCCACTCCCACAGCTGGAGCATAAATGGGGATAAAAACACCATTTTTACATTTTCGCACACTACTTCTTTTGACAGATGGGCTTTAATGACTTCTTCAGACTCAACAGAGCGAGAAATGAAACTCCTGGAGAAAAGACTCCCAGCCCCACAACTGTTACTGGTTTTCCAACTTGAAAAGATTTCACCAGTCTCCAGTCAGCCTCATTATCAGCAGAGCTCTGTCTTTGGTACAAAAACACTTCTAACTTTTTGAGGGCACTCAGCTTGAAGAGAGAGGCCATTTTCTCAGCATCCCTTGCTCCCTTTAAATATAAGCTGCCTATTCTTGTGTTCCCTATAATATGGAAAAACATGGTAAAGCAAATAAAAATGAATAAAGAAAAAAAGACTGAAAAACATATTCACCATCTTCTGTTTATGACCTTGTGAACAAATCTTTCTTTTAGATGAGACATCTCTCGTTCAGTGAAACCACCAAGACTTCTCAGAAAAGCCTTCACCAACACTGAGGAGAGTTTTAAATCAGGGAACACTTTCTCAACTTTAACATTTCTGGCTCCCATAGTATCCTGAATGATCGTCTTGATACACTTTAGCATCTGTTCATTCTGTGAGCCCACATCTGCTGGAGACCACATCCCTCTCACCATCACCTTCAGTCTCATCTGACTGGAGAAACCCACTCTGAGGAGAAACTTTTACCGCGTGACGAGAAGACTGAAACACGTCGTTAGGTTTCCTCTACCCTTGTCTTTAGAAGAGTCTTTGTCTGCCAACATCTCACTTCTACTCCTCCGGAGAGCATTCTGTGTCCTTTATTCCAGTCTTTGTCAACTGCGTCAAAGTAAATACCATCAGTTTGACTTTTTTCAATAGCCTCTACAACAGCATTTTGATGTGTAAGACCCGGATCAGCAGCACCAGAACCAGAACCAGCAGCCTGAGACTTGGCTGTAGACTGAGACTGCTTTTCTTTCCTGCTGTGAACTCTGCCCCCCCCCCAATGTATTTTCCCACTTTGAGCTCAGAGCTGAAGTCCCAGTTTCCTCAGGGCCGAAGTCTCACCATCATTTGACTCGGTAGATGGTTTCTCTGAGCAGGAATGGATGAGGTGACCCTCCACTCCATAGCCAAAACGTTTCATTTTCTCCAAAGACACATAAACAGTGCAGTCAAAACCATCAACTCTGAACTCCTCAACGTCAAATTTAACTCCTCAGAGCGGTTCTCCAGAATCATAAAGACCTGCCTTCTGAAGGGAGCAGGTTTTAAACATGGAGATTTACAGCCCAGGGGAATCAGTTTTATCGGGGATGTTAATTGTCCGTGTCTCGCCAGTTCTCTCTCCGACATTTTATTGCTAATGAACAGATGCACTTTAAACAAAATGGTCTTTTTGGCCTGATTAACCGGTGGCACCAGCTGAATTAAAGTGTCTCTGATCAGCATACCTTACTCAACAACCACTTAACTCGAGCCAGACTGCACAGATAAATAACAACTCCGGTCTTGATTCTAGATGCAGACTTTAAACTGTCATAACTGACGCTGATCACTAAATTGCAATCTCCCACAGAGCAATTGACAGTCGGTTTAACTCCATACTGGCCTGTGAGTGTCTCGAGCCCCACGAATCTGACTCCAAGTGTATTCATGAGTCATGGCCGGGGCGGTCAAAACCACGCCGGAATCAAAAACACCACTGCGATGATAATTCTGTCAAAATACAAAACCAAACATAAACAACGAAAGCTAGAAAAGGCCTCGCGCTGAAACGCACACAATGACTCACCATCTTGAGCGAGAGGGAGAGAGAGAGAGAGAGAGAGAGGGAGAGAGAGAGACTGAACTCTGAAGCTATCAGAGGTTCATAAAGAGGATGGATGCCTATTGATATGGAGGCTCCTTCCTGGATCACATACATGGCACAATGTTGTCATGACACTCTTTTGATAGTCTACCTTCGAACTACGTGACATCAAGAATTCTTTGAGTCTTCGGGATCTTACATGTACTCACTGGCTTAACACAGAATAAAGCTTGTGTGTGAGGCCCCCCCAGACCTTGCCTTCCCTAGATGTGCCCATAAGAGAAACTCAAATGGTTGACAGGATTTAGCATCACACTAAAGATCTGGAGGACAACAAAACAGTCATTTAGATTTTCTAAAGTAACTTCTGTACTAGATAGCATTGGATTTATAAAGGATTTGGTACCTTCTCATATAGATCTAGGCTTTAGGAAAAGGTCAGAACGTGGACTCGCTAATCTATACCAACTTAATAAAGATGACATCCTTAAATCACTGGAACAGCTGAGAAAGGAATCAATGCTTCCTGACACGAGACTTTTTCCACAGTTACGATGAAGGGATTTTTTAAGAAAACATAGAGTGCAATGGAGTATTAGTGCCCACCCTAGCTGCAGAGTTCTTGATAAAACTACACACAGGAACAGGGGATAAGAAAATCACATCATTTATACCATATACTGTACAATATATGAATATGAATAATACACTGTAGATAAGAGGAAGATGGGAAACTGGAATGAGCAGAGCTATACCACAGAACACATGGGAAGAAATATGCACTGAAGCAAATCTAGTAACCAATCCAAACACATGGCGGACATTCAAATGGAAGGTAATTACGAGATCCCTTCAGACACCAGAAATAGTGGCCCAACACACTCATATAAATACTGTGGAAACTGTGGAATACAAACTGGCAAGCATACCCACATATTCTGGACTTGCTCTAAATTAAAAACATTCAAGGAAGGGGTATTTGAGGCACTTAAAGAGGTATTCCACCAAAACTTCTTCTGTTTTGTCCCCCTTCAGTGGAAGAAATCCAGTTCCTCCTCCTTTTCTATCTTCATCAACTGCTTTTGAAGGTTGAGTAACACTTTGACTAATGTGAAGCTGATGTGGTTACGGAGAGTTTAATTTAAAGCCTAAATCAAGCTTAATGTGCCGGCAGACTTGCATCCGTCTTGTTAGCTACAAGTCCTCTGGGCCCACTGTTCTGATGGTAAATGGGGGAAGATAAATGGACTGCACTTATGGAGCGCTTTTCTAGTCCACCGGCCACTCAAGCCGCTTTACAACGTATGCCTCACATTCATCCATTCACAGACACTGATGACGGAGGCTGTCATGCAATGTGCCAACCTGCTCATCAGAAGCAGTTGAGGCTTCAGTGTCTTGCTCAAGGACATATTGAAACACAGAGCTAGCTCTGTCCTGGGATGCCCCCTCAACACTGTGGAGGTAGTGGGACAAGGGAGGATGATGGCTAAGCTGTCATCCATGATGGACGATGGTTTCTCACCCCATGCAGGACTATATTGCTAGACTAGAGACCTCCTTTAGTGGCAGGTTACTCCATCTAAGGTGTTTGAAGGAGTGTTTCCGTAGGTCTTTCCTTCCCTCAGTTGTCAGACTCTATAATCAGCACTACTCCCTCAACAGACCAAATTCAAAAAAATGAACAACTGGATTTCATACTATGAAATCCAGCTGAGTGTATTTTTTTTCTGTTCATACTATGCATCCATCCATCGTCAACCACTTATCCGAAATCGGGTCATGGGGGAACTGGAGCCTATCTCAGCTCTCATTGGCTGAAAGGCGAGGTACACCCTGTATAGGTCACCAGTCTATCACAGGGCAGAGCAGTTAGGGGAACAGAGTCTCGTTCAAGGACACCTCGACACGCTTCTCTGCAGGTGCGGGGATCGAACCTGCGACCTTCCGATCACCAGACGACCGCTCTCCCCACTGAGCCATGTTGCCCCTCATACTGTACATACTGTTCATATGCCCCCCTTGTTTTAATTGTTTTTATATATTATGCCTTGGAATTTAGGTCTCTCGTACTGCGCCCCCCGCGGGACTAATAAAGAATAGCTTATGTTGTCTTATTTTACTCTCTGGAGGAGCCGGGGATCAAACTAATGACCTTTCGATTGATTACTAGAAAATCCGCTCCATCTCTTGAGCCATGTCCCTACTGCCCCAGATGACAGGCTGTATTATAGTGAACACCACAGTGACACTGTACCACTGGAAATCTAATGCTCCTCTCACCATGAACAGCAGCACTCGGGGTGTAACTGAGTAAATCTTGTCCCTGCCTTCTCTCTAAGTTTGTGCTTAGGTAAGCACACAGGCTTTAGTCTGCCATATCCACTGGGGAGACAGATTGTGTTAAGAGATCATGCTGGGTCACACATGCACTATGTGAAGAATCACATCCACAAAAACACACATATGAGAGAGAGAGAGAGAGAGAGAGAGAGAGAGAGAGAGAGATAGATAGATAGAGAGAGATAGAGAGAGATACAGAGACATACCGAGACAGAAAGAAACAGAGACACACAGAGAGAGAGAGAGAGAGAGAAAGAGAGGGACAGACAAAGAGAGACACAGACAGAGATAGAAACAGACACACAGAGAGAGAGAGAGAGAGAGACAGAGACTAATTCATAACAACCATCACCCAGGGGACACTGTTCAGTGAAATAGATAGCTAATGGCTATTCATTACCAAATGTGTTGATGCGTTTGGGGTGTGTGCGTGTACATGTGTGTGTTGGTGATGAATGAGGAAATGTATGCTTATGACAGGGGAATTCCATTGTGGCTCTGCTTTTGTGTTCCCTGCCCTCTCAGCCAACCCTCTCTCTTCCTCAAAGTCTTTTCCCCTGATCAAAAGATGGAGTTCAGCAATGGCACGGAGGTCAGGATCTCATTTCACAGTAGATAACAGAAAGTAACATTTCAGTGACCAGGAAAACATTCCCACCACAGCCGAGTGACATGACTGGAGGCAGGACTAGCAAATTGCAGTCCGTCCAGGTCTTCCTGACGACAGACACACCTCTATAAAGAACCAACAGCCTGTTGTGTGGTCGTACACCGTGGACACCTTGCGGAGTCTAATTAATGTGGCCCTAATCAGTTAGGAAGGCATCCCTGTTATTTTTGCAAACGGAGCATACGTATGAACTCTGTCGAGGAGTTTCCCAACACGGTTTCAGGATGTGGTGAGAAAATCATCTTAATGTGACATCAAATGTCACATGAGGGGGGCGGAATGATTATGTCTGCACTTAGTGATGAGCTTGCATTTAGACGTGAGGTTGAACAGCTACCCTCGGATGCATTCACAGCAATCTGGAGCTGAATATGCTCAAAACTGTGGAGACAATAGCAAACTTCAGGAGGAGCCCTCTACACCCCCCCCCAACATACTCAACAGCATGGTGTCTTCAGTGGAAACCTACAGATTTCTGGGCTCCACAGTCTTCCAGGATCTAAGGTGGACATCAAACATAGACACAACCATCAAAAAGGCCCATCAGAGGATGTATTTCTCTATGAGCTCAGGAAGCTCCACCTGCGTCAGGAACTGCTGATTCAGTTCTACGCTGCCATGATCCAGTCTGTCCTCTGCACAACCACCTGGTTTGGATCGGCCACCAAACAGGACATGGACAGACTTCAACAGTTAGACCCACAGAGAAAAATCAATGGTGTCCACCTGCCCTCCATTGAAGACTTCTACATCTCCAGAGTCAGCAGACAGGCAGACAGCATCACTACAGACCATCACACCCTGCTGACAACCTGTCCAGCCCCTCTCCTCTGGTAGGTGCTGCAGAACACAGTACACCAACACAACCACATATCAAAACAGCTCCATCCCATTTGCTGTCACTATAATAAACACTGCTATTGTCAAGTTCCAAACATATATCTTGTATATACTGCACATTTTACATATACTGGTATGCTCTGTCATGTCCATCTACCTCAGACATGTATGTAAGTAACCTGCTAATGCAGTCATGACCCATTCTGCTTAAAACCATCCTTCTGACACACTCATGACATACGACTTAGAACATAGCAGGCACACTGTGATTATAACTTAGGTGACACATAAAGTGTCAAATTATAATAGTATGAAATCCATGTGTACCAAAAATAACATGAATTCACAGTCAACATGCTTTTATTTGTAGCATGTAAGCTCATTTTGAGCACGCTGTTGCTAGTCTTGAGGTACCAACCATTTAACAGACCTGCATAAATAATAATGGGAGGTCCGTTTTAGGTCTCACACTTGGTCCCCACATTGTGGGATGGACATGGACTTGGACGGAGCATGGGGGGGGTGCCATTCCTGACACCCTGCAGTGGGTTAAAACCCCCTGCCTCTGGCTTGACAGTTCCCCAAGTACGTGCTCTACCACAGTCCCCCACCTGCATAAAGGATTATATGAATCCCAAACACAATCACTAAATGGCCAAGCCAAACTACCAAATTGCTCACCCTGATCCACAGAAAAAATTAGCATAACTGAAACACAACTGTAGATGGAGATTCCATCCATCCATCCATCCATCTCCAACCACTTATCCGAAGTCGGGTCACGGGAGAACTGCACTCATTGGGCCAAAGGTGGGGCAACACCCTGGACAGGTCAGCAGTCTATCACAGGGCAGAGCAGGGGAACAGTGTCATGGTCAAGGACACTTCAACACTTCACTTCACTGGAGGGATCAAACCTGCAACCTTCCGATCCCCAGACGACTGCTCTACCCACTGAGCTATGCTGCCCCCTACATTTAGATTGCTTAGGTTAAAACAGTCCTCATATAACAAGACTAGAATGGAAGCTATGGCTAATGAAGTTATGAAGGTGCTATGAGTTTCCAGCTAGTTTATAAAGAATTCAAGATGATGATGATAAAGTCACTTAACGCCAAATTACATTTCTAGAACCAATCTGGCAGAAGACAATGAAGAGTGCCTTTCTATTCATATTCTTCCTCTTACTGTTTCACAAAGTTAGGACATGAAGGGGACGGCCTGTGCTTTGAACACCACTGTCTGCTCCTCTTAATGGAGTACAGACACGTCAAGCAAAATGCAAATTTTATATGGTTCACTTGTGAGATTTAATAAAAGCTTATGATTGACCCACATTTAAGTTTAACTCTCGCATGGTAATTTTCCTCACTGACAGCCACCATTCAACTCCCTTCCTCCAGTCACAGTTGCCTTGGAAACACTCCAGGAGTTTTCAGCAGGCTCAGAAATGCCAGAATCAAATGTCTGAGATTCTGTAGAAATCTCAGAAGTTGGGTGTCCTTTGCTGAAGGTGGCCTTCATGCTTTAAATTCATGACAGCACACACCACCGCCACCGCCACACCACCACACCTAATCTTTTTTCCATAAACACCTTGCAAAGGGCTGAATTAAACAGCGATCTCACATGATACAAAATGGCACACAGGAGAATTGAACGAGGAAGCAGAGGTAAGCCGTGCACTTAGTGGTTTGTTTTTTTATGGAGAGCTCTTTATGGTCTCCACCATCTTCCCTGTTTGCTCTCCTGTCTGTACAAGCAGTGTGCAGAGCAGCAGAGATTGTTAGCTCTGTTATTTTACGGCTGAGCCCAGACTGCTCTTGTGGGAGAGCAGGGTAATTTACTGGCCAGACACGTTAATTAGACCCTATGTGCTCTTCGCCTGGTTAAGGGAGAAGTATAAAGTCCTACTGTGTACAAACAAACCCTTTATGACTTCTCCAGTCCAGGGGACAACCATCTCTTTGATTGTGAAGAAGGCATTATCATGCCTTATTAGACATGGGGCAGCAGCAGCTTGCAAATTTTAGATAATTCTCACATTTGGCTGTTGGAGGCAGAACGTACTATTGGTAATGCTTCTAATTAAGTGCACCTAATAAATGTTAGCTAAGGGTTAAAAGGCCCTTATAAAATCCTTAACATTATCACGTGTTCATAAGCCTATAGAAGAGCTAACAATAGCATCATAAACACGCTTCCAGCCACTAGGCAGCACTTGCAAAATATGCAATGCCTACTTTTTCAAACTCATCTTAGACTAAAAGTAAAATCGGCATAAAACTTTACACAATATCTAAGGATCCTGACTGGATTTGTACAGGGTGTTTGACTAATTTCAGCCTGGTTTTCGTAAACTCCGCTCCAGTGAAACAGCCCCGCTTAAGGCTTCAAGTGATATTTTAATGGGTGCACACACGGAGAGTGTTTGGTTTTGGTTTTATTGGACTATAGTGTGGAATTCTATGATGCTTACTACCACATACTAATACAGAGACTAAAGCACCTGCTGGAAATTTCTGGGACAGCATTGGAGTCATTCTCTTACCTCACAGATAGAACTTTGTCAGTCTCCACCAGATGTATCAGGATGCAACCTCGATGGCAACAGGCACAGGTCCATGGTCGACTAGTCCATGAATATTCAGATGGCATCCATCATTTTACCTGCACTCCCATCCACAGGGGGTAGTGGTTGTATCAGGAACGGCATCTGAAATAAAATGGAAAAAAATCCAAATCATTGTGCGGATTGACAAGACCACACTGGATCAGTCAAGGCTCCATACAAGGTCAATAGAGGTGGGTTGATGACCACCTCTCGGGGAAACAGGCAACAAACTGAAATAAAAATTGGGATGCTAACTCGATGAGCTTTCTTTCACTTAAACAGAATGACAATCAGGTGTGGGGTATCGAGGGTTGAAATAGGGATTGCCAACACATGCCTCATAATTTAAATCTCTTTTTAACTGCTTTAATATCCCTTGGACCGTTTACAAATTGTCCTCAGTATTGCTGCTAGGCTTTTAACATGCTCCAACAGATGGGCTGCAGACTCATTGCAGCCTATCCCAGTGCTCATCAGGTGAGAGGCAAGGGAAACACTCTGGACAGGTCACCAGTCCATCACAGGGACTGAGCAGTTTGGGATTCAGTGTCCTGCTCAAAGACACCTCAACACACCTGATGCAGGTGCCAGGGATCGAACTACCAAGTCTCTGAGCATTGTTAAATGGCCATGTATCAGGCCCTGCATGGCCAAGTGCCCCATTACACTGTGGATCCTCTGCACCCTTTCATCATGAGCTAAGCTCTTAGGTCCTCTAACCAGAGTCTTCTAAGTGCCACTAGGACTTGTCTTAAGACTCAGGGAGTTCCTACTTTCTAGGTGGCAGCCCCTAAGCTTTGGAATAGTCTCCCAATAAGTCTGAGGTCTGGGGATTCTTCTAAAAGGCTGTTGAAAACCCATCTGTTCAGACAGGCATTTGAATAGGATGTGGCATTTTGTTTTAACTTATATTCATCCCTATTTCCTCTTGTTTGCTGTTTATCCTTGTTTTATTTGACTGTGAAAGACTTCGAGACTTGTCTGTGTAGGTGCCCTATAAATGAATTTTACTTACTATTACATCTATGAGTGTGTCCATATGTGTTTCCAGGGCAGTGAAATCGAGAGTGGTGCAGCAGGTACAGAAGCCAGGTCACCTAAATTAGCTGAAAAACCCATTAGTTTGAGTAAACTTCCATTAACACACTGTATCCAAAAAAAATGTCTACAATATTTTGTGACACACCATCCTCTGCACATCTACATTTCAGCAAGCCAGGTCCATTAGCAGAGAGCAATCTGGGAGGTGCATCCGGCCTTAATCCCCCATGCTCCATCAGGGTCCATGCCCCCCCCCAACATGGGGACTAATCGTGACCCATAAAAACGGACCTTATTAGTGTGAAAATAAATAATAGATACACTGTCCATCCCTGTGCCGAATGAACTGACAGTTCTGGTTCTGCTCTCTAGTGACCTCCTAGTATTACACCCCGACTGTTGGCTAGTAAATGGCTTCAGATGAGAGGTCCATTTTCACAAAGTCCATTTTAGTGAGTGGCTTCAGATAACACTTCTATATTTGTGATGTAAGCAAGTCATCTCTAAATCAGAGTGCCTCTTTCTCCGCATACCACCCTGCAGAACCTTAATGACTAGTAAGTCATGCCAACACCTCCTCTGCCGGAGCTGCCAAGGGTCCATCAAGGACAACATGACTAAAAATCAGTCATTGTAGGTTGAATAAGGTCACCTGAATGCAGATTCAAGATATGACCTTTCAACATTCAGATGATTGGACCAAGTGTTTGATGACCTTTGTCAAGAGATATTACAACAAAGACTAAAAGTCAACTTCAATATTGACGGTTGAGATGATGCTGGTATCCCATTGGTGCATCGGTAACCATTCCATCTAGGTCTCCGAGATTTAGAGTCATCAAACCCCAGTGCAGCAGTATGACCAGATACAATAAACACTGACTTTAATGATTGCAGTTTTACATTGACATCATATTTTCCATCAGACAGACCCTTCTGGAGACAAGCGTGGGTGCAAGTCCATGACTACTGGGGCGGCATCGAGCACTTTACTTGTGCCCCCATCTATGGGGTAAATGGTTGTGTCAGGAAGGGCATCTGATGTAAAAGTTTGCCAAATCAGTTTACAGATTGACAAGACCATGCTGGATCAGTTGAGACTAGCATTGGTGGGTGCCTTAACATGGTACCAATGGAAACTATAAATTCTGCCGTTGCCACCCCTGAAAAACAAGGATCAGGCTGAAAGAAGAATCCGATAGACCACTTCTTTCCTTCTTTTGCTTTCCTCCCAACCGCCTCACTTTAAATTGACAAGAGGGTGAGGGGAGATGTCATACTGCTCTGATTTACCATTTGCCTGATCTTCCTGAAGAATAGTCAGGGCATTCCTAATTGAAATTCTCATTGACCTTAAAGACCTCAGGTCTGACAAGCAGGGAGTTACCATCCAGATTCAGAACAGCTTGTCCTTTAAGAGACAGATGAGGAAGATGAATGGGTCACCTCCCTATAGCTGACTGGCTCCAAGGCCCTCTCATAAAAGGTCGTGTCACAGCCAAAATATCAATGTCTATTTTTAACAACTTATTGCCGATAATTAGTGAGCCCTTTGGACATACCCGGATCATTAAGGTGAATCAATTAAACATTCCTGTATTTTTCCACCAATGGATCATTATGACTACTGTCCTGCGTTCACACTGTGGCCAACAATAAATGAATGACTGAGTTGTATTTCAAAAAGGCTGACACTACAAGCTGCATTCATGTGAATCATCAAATTATCCCTTCCTTAAAAGAACTGGTAAGAGAGAATGGAACTAAAATAGAAAAACAAAACAAAATATGTATGTTTAGACGTATAAATATGAATAAAAACACACTTATATAATTGCTGCCTTAGCTGTAAAAACATGCTACATGGATGCGTAAACATAACAGGACATTTCCATATCCAGGTTGTCTTACCTGCCGCAGCAATAGACAAATTGAATTGTGAACATCCAGTTTGTTGGTCTCCTGCATACTGACATCATGTGAATGAAGCTTTATAGCTTGGGAAATATTGAAGATAAATGGCCATGGGTACACTCAAGGATTCAATTATCACTAATGGTAAGTATTCCTGCAGCCAGTGCAAGGAGAGGGCTCTTAAACCTCTCCTATGGTTCCCTGTTGGGGAATAACAGGTACTTATGGTCTGGACAGATGAGTGTGTTTACATCCAGAAGAAAAAATAATATCTCCCTTTCTCAGATAGTGATCTCTGTGGCCTAGATGAAGATGATGGGGATTTATTTATCCCAGGGAGGGTTTGTCTATGAATATTGTATTATAGGTCTTCTGAGAACGTTCAACAAATATTTGAAAGGAGACATGGACATTGGTTACCCCACATGCATCAGTAGGTGAGAAATACATTGTGGAGCTATCTTTGATCTGCCACACATACAGGGGATACTTTAGAAAGGTTGAGAACACATGATGGTAGAAAGCAGGACATAAAGAAGATGTACACACTCTGCCATTGTTCTGTGGTGTCTTGAAATAGACACTTGCTAAGAATGAATGGTTTAAGAGCAACCCCTTGATAAATTCATTAACATTATCCATATCTGGATAATATAGACATTTGAGGAATTTCCCAGACAGCCATCACAGAGGTGGCTGAGAGAGAGAGAGAGAGAGATGGGCTAAAGAGACATAATCTCTCGAGGATGTAGGATATGTGCTTGCTCAGAAAATCAGTCTGAATTGAATCATAGCTTCATAAAATTGCTATATAAATAATTAAAACCAAACAGCAGAAATGCATCATATGCTCATATGTGCAGATCAAAAAGTAGGAGGATCCTCAAACTCTCCTACAGCAGATGGAGTAATGGTGTAATACTGCCACTTGGGGTTGGAAATATCTCTTGCAGTCAAACCAGACCGTGTGCACCGGTGCATCAGATAGGCTGCACTAAAACCAGCTGTTAAAGTTTCCTTCATTTTATGCTAAAATATGTCAGGCCTTGCATATTCAAATGGTTCCCCTTTGGGAGAGTCCCTGCCATTCGTGCCTAAACAGAACACTGAACATAAAACATTTTGACAGGTGAGATGCTCAAAATATTTTATGTGCATGACAAATCAAATCATTTCACAAATGGGAGACATGCCTTTTTAAAGTGGCTCCTCTCCACTTTCAGGAGCACAGTTCATTTGCAAGCAGGGAAATGGTTCAGTTCAAATGGAACAAATGAATAACAACCACTCACTTTCCCATGATGGCAAAATAATCTCACACAATTAGATCTAAAAGGGGAGAACCCCAGAAAAATGTTATTGGAAAACTAACATACAGCTTTCATTTGAAGAACAGAGTGAACATGTTATCCCGGCTTTAAATGGGCTCCAACACGGTAGTAATATTAATGTAAGGTACGAAGGGAGATATTTATTTACCCATATTTGGCCTCAATGGGTAGATTTTAATTTATTCCTTAGTCACGGCTCACACACCTTGAATGATTAACTCCACTTCAGTGCCTGCTGTAATTATACACAAAGGACCTCAATTTGTGTTTATTACTTCTGCGGTATTTCAAAACCACCGATTAGAGCAAATTGAAATTGTTCAGAAAAGCTGAGGGTTTGGAGATGGACCCTTGTCTGCATGCCATCAAGCTCTTCCTTATGTTTGCACTCATCCACTCTCTGTGTCAAAGGTCTTAAAGTAGGTGCAGTCTGATCATGTTCATGTTATTCTTGGCTATTGCTAGAGTCTAGATGTACAAATGACAGTGAAATAGACTATACTGAGCAGTAAGGAAGTCATATAGGAGTGGTCTTTTCTTCCAGTGATGTGAACAATTCTGTCTAAAAAGCGAGTACCTGTGAGAGGCCAACGGGTTAAAACTTCTTTTAGAGGGAAAGCATTAAAGTGGGGTCAGTTCAAAACAATAAAATCAACCACACCTTACTTTGTTGGATACTCCTATCAGCGCTGACACACACCCACACGCGCACACACATAACTAGAAAAATAGATGACGCAGCTATTTCAACACGTGTTTCTCAGCTTGACAGACTGGGCCAAGTAATGATTGTCACACATTGCATATGCAAGGTGTTCATTGGGGATAGTAATACAAAAAAGCCAAATACATGTGTTTTTAAATGAGCCTTTATCACCATATCATAGCAAGGAACACAATGATTTGCAGTAAGAGATGCAGCTCAGAATTAATCGCAGACAATCTAATATGATATACTAGATGGGATCAATGTATATAAAAGTATGTCTGACATAGTGTAGCATTTGAAAGACAACATGAGCTATTCCACTGTTTCATAACAGGGAAATATCCCATTATTAATTTCAAGACTACGTGAACCTTTACCCTGTGGGATTGACAGAAAATAACCAAAAAGAAGTCATCCTCTATGGCGAGTCTTACTGCTGTCATGTCATTCAGGCCCATAACAAGAGGTAGATGAGGCTCATGAAAAGGCCAATCTAATACATTTTGGGTGACCTTCAAATTTTCACAATAACGAAAAACACTAACAAAACATACTGTGGAGAGACAGAGCCACATGTAGAACAATCCCTGACCTTTAATGGTATAAAAGTCCTACATTACCTGTACACAGACAGCACAAGTGGCCAAGCGCAGCAATTCAAACGTTGCTTTAATTTCTTCCAATTGGTATCAAGTTGTTATAACGAATGCCAATCAAAAGACGTGGACCCCCTTGAAGATAAAGGGATATTAAATGGTAGAATAAGATACATTTGGTGAATAACTAATCATCACATATACAAATCTACAGTTGCTTCCATTCACGGAAAATGTTTGACTTGCAAAGGTAACGACTCACAAGAAAATACATATGGTGAAAACATGGGGCAATTAGAAATTATTAATTCTGTGTTACCTGTCCCTCAGAAAACAAGTAACCTCGGTGTCAGTTGCTTGCTTTAATTCATCTTCCTTTATTCCTTTTGAGATATTTCCATTTTAGATGACCAAGCTAATATTCAACCCCATTTACTGGTGTGTCGTTGGTTTCAAAATACCTTTTTTCCATCTACTTATCATTTTAGGCGGTCTTTGTTTCAAGCAACGAGTTAAATAAAGAGCTTCCGGTAACAGCAGCGGATTTAGCCAATGGGTACAAGTCATTCGATGGTCACATGATGTCAACATGGCCGCCTGCCTTACAAGCGATAAATTACTTGCTTTGTTCTTTGAATTCAACAATAACTTAATATTTACTTAAATAAACTCATCTAAAAGTAGACTTTTCATTTGCCGTGATAACTGATAGCTATGATTTGAATGATTTGGAGCGAGAGAGAATATCACACAACGGAAAACTTCATTTCCAAATGAATTGACTTGTCAATAAATAATTATTGATCTTTGTGTCGTCTTCCAATGGTTTTTTTTAATGTTGGGATTACATTTAGCTACTGTTAGATGGAGTTGTCCAGCTTTGTTGTCCAGATCAATGACGATTCGAATCGATTTAAGAATAAACAGCCCAGGGTTGTGTTAGTGGTAATTAAAATAGCTGGCGAATCCTAAAAGCCTTTGACTCACCTTTTTTACAGAAAGGACAGGGAAGAATGCGAGCAGAATCCAGCCAGACAGCTGCGGTCTGCTCTTTAGACAGTTTGAGCTTCGCGGGGCGCCGTAGAGTCCCTTTGCCAACTAACAACCGAGTCCTTCCTGCCATACATATCCATAATTCTACAAAGTGGTAGATGATATTTAAAACAAAGACATTGACTTGACCTCTTTAATGTGTAATGTGACTTAGTCTATATGTTTGCCTTTACTTGCTGCTGGTCTACCTTTATATTGCTATTTCTTGT
>OMLC01031315.1:4817-15669 GCA_900302585.1 Regalecus glesne
CTCACACTTGCAAATGCTCTGGTTTTGGGGCTCCATCAGGTCAATAATTATCCCAGCTGCAACAATTAATAAAAACCAAAATCTCTGCCTCATTCAGTAACCTTTCTTTTTCTGAAACTCCATTTGCCATAGGCCAGAGAAAGCATATACATTGAACACAAACTTAGATTCACACACACACACACACAAACAGGATTTGTATTCCGGCCGTTTTCCCCGCTAGCGGGGGTTGACCGGTCCATGGATTCGTCCCCTCCAAGTCATTGACTCTCCATGAATTTTTGTTGTGGAGCAAAGTTTTATGACCGGATGCCCTTCCAGACGCCAACCCTTTAGTCGCCTCTTACGACACGCAGGGATACGGTGGATGAATTCTGACCCCCATCCACAGAGGGAAGCAAACTTAGATTCATCATTATTATTATTATTATTTATTATTATTATTATTATTATCATATGCAACTATTCATACATGTTCTGACCCTATGACCCATCAGAGGTCACCATATAGATCGTCATGGTTCTAGTGTTTGATCTCACACTCACTGAAACATCAATAGATGGATCTCCGTGAAATGTCAATGGGTTTGATCAATGGTCATCAGTTTTGACTTAACAGATAACAGATGACGCCATTTTCCAAACATGATTGTGAAACATGTACATTCATGTCAGTGAAGATGAAGGGTTTAAGGATTAAACCTAATGTACACTATAGGCTAATCATAGGTTAAAGTGAGATTTAAGGTGACCAATGAGAAGGCTGATATATAGGTGGGCACAGATGTGAATCTCACATCAGACATTTGCATCTCCATTAATATGGAGGCCCACCTGTCTTGGACTTTCAGTAGTTTTGTTTAGTGTGCAAAAAAATTCAATTTCGTGTTGAATCACTCACACTGTAGAATATAGCCATTATTAAATCATCTCTCAGAGAAGTTTAATTTATTTTTTTGAATTTAAGTGTCATGTATCCAGGGGGCAGCAAGATGCTCAGTGACAGGTGTGGCAGCTAACAAGATATCATGTGCCACCCCTTCAAAGATGTCAAACAATCTGTATTATTCATGTACTCAACTTGGTGGCTAAAAAAATCTATTCATCTGACCCTAAGGCCGGAGTAGATCTGACAGAAGGCAAGAGAGCTAGTTGGAATTGCAAGAGAACATTGACTTTGAGCACTGACCTTCGTCCCCTGAGAAATGAGTAATACAGCTGGCTGCCATTGATGAGACTCTGGGTGCACTCTCTGTTCCATCACGCAACCATAGAGCTGTTAGAGGAGAAGCAGGTCACAGGTTCCAACGTCATTTCTCTTGTGAAAATTCAAACAAATTCTGTCAACATTTTAAAAAACTTAATCCTGTTTTTAAATTCTTCCTAGTCTCTGGAAGCCTATCAAGTTTCGTGCAGTATGTTACTTCATGTTACAGATGTCCATACTCGTTAAAAGTATGTTTTTCATCCTTCTTTATCATTGTCAGCTTCAAAGATCCAAACAATTCATAATCCAAGATCTTGGATAAGGTAATCAAAAAACAGGATTTTGTTAGAACAAAAATGATTCACTTCAATGCAAAAAAACAACAACAACTGTAATTGACGTCAACAAGGATATTCACCCATTATCTGAAACGTCTTAGAACCCACTGAGTGAGGCCAAATATTACCACATATATGAGACCTCATTCAATTCCTTAAACTTATTCCACCACCAGATGCCGCTAGCCTGTTCGATGTGGTGTGTTGGATGGACAACTCCCCCCTCCCCTAGCTTATGATTAAAATCATCACTCATCCAGACAAGTTGGCTTTTCAACGTTATATTCAAATATCTGACCTGTCATGCCCAATTTATTCGTCGTTATCTCATGTGATTTTCCGATTGTGTGGCCAAGATAGCTTTGTACTTTAGTCTTGTCGAGACTTAGGAACCTTGTTTTCTTGTGTTTGTTTCAACTCGGATGTATTTTGTAGGTACATCTTCAATCATGAACGCGGAATCCAAACTTATTTTGGAATACTTGACAGAAGTCGAGGAAGCAGTTGAAGAGGTCCTCACCGCCAAACAGCAGGTACTCAATAAATTACATTGCTTTAATATGCACAGTACAAACCTCTGTTATAGGATTTTGGAATTTGAACACCGAGTCATTTTAGTCTGGTTGTTGTAATGGCTAATGTTAGCATAAAGATGTGATGGATTTGGGATAGCTAACATCGACTAAACTCGTCACATCCTGTTGTGTGTTTTAAAAAAAAGTTATTTATCTCCTTCAAGACGTCTCTGTGTAAATGTACAAGTTGGAATTTGACCACAATATTTATGATAATTCATTTTCTGTATCATAATCTGTCTCATTGTTGACCAAACTAAACATCACGTCATTCAACAGAACAGTAATAAAATTAAATGCAGTGGTCATGATAGTTAAAAGGCATACGACAATCATTTTAAAATGTTATCCTGATTAATCGCCAAGGGGCTTCAGCAGTTCACAGACCTCTTCACTTTTGGTTCACTTTGTTAGATTTCGTTTTAAATGCATACGATTTTGGTTTTGGCCCATCTATCTACACCTAGTGACTCAAAGAAAAATGTTTTAAAATAGTTTAGAGTTGTTTAATAAGGATTAAAAGTCAAACTGAGTCTTCATAAGTAATTAGAACTTTAATTCAGTACTTTGTAGATGCCCTTTTGGCAGCAATTTCAACTTGGAGTCTTTGTTATGTCTGCAAGCTTTACACACCTATAATATATTTTTTGTAGTGCCAGTGCTTATTAATTAACATTTAGAATGTAAATATGTCAGATTTAGCCACCAGGCCAAATGGCTAAAGAGTGTGAAAGGAGGGCTAAAAACCATTGATATTAAATGTATTCCATGCCAAGTACAAATGTGTGTGTTTTGAACGTAATTCAATGAAAGTTTTTCTCACTAAATTAATCCAACAAATGTACATTCGAAAAGGAGTAGGAAGAAATTATTACTCATAATGTCCTGCCTCACATGTGTTTTGATGGTCCCCACATTGTGCTGGTGGACACGGATTTAGATGGAGTTTGGGGGATTAAGGCCTAGTGAATTAATAGTATCATTAACAAATTGGCTAAGACCCTTTTTGAAAAATTAAAAACTGCATATGGTTCCATATCCGATGCCAATTTTTTACAAAACTAAGAGACATCAACTTTCTTCTTAGATATGATTATGAACTTAATAATCTCCCTGTTAAATTATCTGTGTTTCAGGAACAGGTATTGGTATAGTGGAAAATTATTTATGAGCATAATTTTAGTCCCATAACACCTGCCTGATCTCGTCTGTCAACCTGTCCATCATGATAAAAAAATAAAGGGATCAGAGCCTATCCTTGATGTAACCCCACCTCCACTTTGAACCCATCTGTCATTCCTACCACACACCTTGCCAATGTCACACTCCCCTCATACATATCCTGCTCCACACTTACATACTTCTCTGCCACTCCCCATTTCCTCATACAGTACCACACCTGTTCTCTCGCCACTCTGTCCTATGCTTTTTCTAAATCCATAAAGATATAAGCTAACTCCTTCTTGTCTTCTCTACATTTCTCCATCAACATTCTTGTAGCAAACATTACATCTGTAGTGCTCTTTTCTGGCATGAAACCATACTACCTGGTTAGTAATCATCCCTTTTCTTAATCTAGCTTCCACTACTCTTTCCCACATCTTCATGCTGACAGATCAACTTTATACTCTTGTAGTTACTACAACTGCACATTTCCCTTATTCTTGAAAATTGTTACCTGTATCTTTCTTCTCCAATCCTCAGACAGCCTCTCAATTTGCAGGATTGTATTGAACATCTAGTTAAAAACGCCACTGCCATCTCTCCTAAAAATGTCTATGCCTCCACAGGTGTCGTCTGGACCAACTACCATTCCACTCTTCATAGCTGCCTTCACATCCTCCTTTCTAATCTACCACAATCCGTAATACATCATTCGACCCCCTCTCTCATTTTCTTCACCAGCCCCTCAAAATAATCCTTTCATCTTTTTAAACTGACTTTACTCCTTTGTCAATTACCTTCCTAGCTGTCTCCATCACTCTTCCTGCAGTGGTTGCTCAGCCATCCGGCAACCCTTCACTATCACCCAGTACCTGTCTTAACTCCTCCCTGAACCCCACACAACAGTGTTCCTTCTTAGACTTTCACCATTTGATCCTAGGCTCCGCCGTGACTTTCTTTTTCCAAAATGATCAAACCTTCAGTATCCAGCCTAATACTGACTCTGTCTGACACGATCTTCACCTCCAACACACTCTCAACATACTCTTCTTCAGAATTACCTTTACCCTATTTTTCCTCCTATCTGCACCATGGTAGAAGAGTTTGAATCCACCTCCAATGCTCGAGGATTTACTCCCCTCCCACCTGCTCTCTTTCACGCACAGTATGTTTGTAAAGATCTCTTCATACATCTAAAAAATAAAAACTTAGACTTGTAAGGCAGAATAATTACATAAGGGGCGTCAGTGGGTAGAGCGGTCGTCTGGCAATCGGAAGGTTGCAGGATCGATCCCTGGTCCTGCATACAGCATGTCGAGGTGTCCTTGAGCAAGACACTTAACCCCTAACTGCTCCCCGAGCACCATATGTTGGCAGCTCACTGTTCTTATACAATAGGTTGGGTCAAACATCCAAATTTCCCCTCGTGGGACTAATAAGGGAATCATTTCATTTTTATACATCAGGGGCTTCAGCTGAAAATCTTCTGGGAAGGTGGACTTGTGTATCCTCGCTCACAACTCCTCGGAAACCCCTTATTGCTCCTCAGAGCAGAAATGACAGCTTTTGGATGCCCTCCAAAGTGGCAGACCAGAATTACTTACATTTCAAGCAAGGAAATAAGGCCTGAGATGTACAGAGAGACTTGTCCCAAAGTCACTCCAGCATTGTCTTTGCTGTATGCTTTGGGTCATTGTCATGCTAAAAAGTGAACTGTTACCCCAGACTGAAGTTGCATAGACTAAGGGGCACGTTTTTTTTCCCAAGGACCTCTCTATTTGGCTGCAACCCCAGATCATGATGTTACCGCCGCTATACTTCACCGTAGGGGATGGTATTAGCCAGCCAATGAGAAGTGCCTGGTGTTTGCCAAACATGCTGCTTGAAGTTCTGGCCAAAAAGTTGCTTTTCTGACTCATCAGACCAGAGAATCTTATTTTTCATGCTCCTGGCAAACTCCAAGTGGGCTGTCATATCCCTTTTGTACGAGTGACTTCCGTCTTATCACTCTACTGTAAAAGCTTGATTGATGGTGTGCCACTGATATGGTCATCCTTCTGGAAGGTTATCCCATCTCTGCAGCTCTTGTGGGGTATCCGTTAGGCTCTTAGTCACCTCCCTGACCAAGGTCCAGGTTGGCTGGTTACTTAATTTTGCTGAACAGCCAGCTCTAGCAAAAGTCCTGGTGGTTTTAAGCTTCTTCCATTTCATAATTATTGAGGCCACTATTCTCCTGGGGGCAGTCATAGCTTTAGGAATGGTTTTATACCCTTACCCTGACCTATGCCTTGCCACAATTGTATTGCGGTGGTCTACAGAGAGTTCTTTGGATTTCATGGCATGTTTTATTTGGGCTGACATGCAGTGTGAATTGTAAAACCTCATATACACAAGTATGTGTCTTTCTAATCTATGTCCAATCAATTCAATTTGCTACAGGTAGGTTCCAATTAAGTTTTAGACATGGCTCAAGGATAATTAAAGCAAACAGGACGCGCCTGACCACAATTTGGTGTGCCACAACCAAGGGTCTGAATACCTATATAAATGAGAGATTTCAGGTTTTAATTTTTAATAAATTTGCAAAAAATTCTAAAAACATGTTTTCAATTTATTGTTTGATGGGCAAAATAGAAATCTTATCCATTTGATATTAAATCTACACAAAGTGTGCAAAAAGTGAAGGGGTCTGAATATTTTCTGAAGTAACTGTATGTGTCTCTGTTCATTTGGTCTCAGTTATTTGAGAAAACAAGAAACTTAACATATTTCCAATAGTGGTGGTGCATGTTCCTTTTTTTGGAAAATGAAAATCTAACAAGCATGATGAAACCTGTGCCTATTATAGATTGTGGACCTAGATGCGAAGAGAAATAGGAACAGGGAAGCAATCTGTGCACTGCGAGATGACATGCTGGAGTCAGGTGAGTTACTGCACAATGAACGATTCATTGCATGATGTCCTTACAGCATCTTAAGACTTAGAGAGTTAAAACTGAAGATACGTTTGCTCAACGTTTGATTATGTTTTTACTTATAAATCTAGACATATGAGGAATAGTCAAATTTGGCTAGGTACCTGCCAAAAAGTAATTGCCCCCTTATATCAGTGTCACAAAAGCTGACAAAATTATTTTCTGGTCAAAAAGCTTTAATTCTAAAGGAAGGGAGGAAGTCAGATTTCCCATTTATTACTATAACTACCAACAAAGCCAAATTTGTACAAATCCCTGTCCCAAATAGAGGCAGAAAAAGATGAAAATGTGCTTTTGATGCTCTGGCAGTTCCTTTTATATACACACAGTGGAATAAATGAGTCTTTATTTTCAGCTGGTCTTTTAAGAGACACAGAAATCTAGAACCAAAACTCTTTAAACTGTGCCTGAACCACAGCTTTTAATTTTACAAGCATCTTGATTCCCATTTTACGAAAACTCACTCAATATCAAGTAGAAGTTCAACTAGAAGTGTATGATTTTGGTTAAAGAAATTACAAGCGTTGTCGAGGGTAATTTATTAAACTTCTGATGTTACATTATATACCAATGTTGACAAAGTTAATGTTACATGGGCCTTGTAAAATATATACATTATTGTCAAAGTAATATTTTCCTGCTTTGCAGAAAAAGTTAAGGTTTGCTTCGGAAACATGTTCATCAAATTTCCCAAATCAAAGGCCAAGGAGATGATTCAGAAAGGTAAGAGATGGCCAGTTGACAATGCCCACTCCTGATGAGTTTGGCTTTATTGTAGTTCATTCATGGAATTAGGTTTTTTTTAATAAGCGAGTCCTCCAAACCTTTTTTAATGTCTGTTATTATTTATAGACCAAGAACAGTTGGACAAGGAAATAAATGACCTTCGCAAAGGACTGAAAGCCAAGGTGAATCATCTCAATGAGATACAAGGTATGACCGACCTGAAAGAACAAATGTGGTTGTAGTACAACACGGTAGATGTTCAAATAGCATAGTGATAAAATTTGTGGTAGTTTAGGAAACAAGCTATCTGCAGTAACTATTTGGGTTTGGGCTTGTAATCCGTTTGGAAAGAAATTCATTGATCGGTCCAAGTTCTATTGACTTGGTCTGCTTTCATTGCTGCGACACATTATTGAAGTTTTTCCAAGATTATAGTCTGACTCTCATTCCTTTTTTACTAGCTTTTATAATAATTCAATGATTATCAAGGGTTTTGTCTTCATGCGAAAAGACAGCATGAGGAACTATACAGACTGAAGCTTTTGAATCATTATTTCCGTGGCATCTCATTGTGAACCAGTGTCCTTGTTAGTTAATTTATTAAAATGACAAGATAAAGCATGACCCTCTATGCTCACTATCATCTCAAGATGAAACTTTGTATGATGAATGCAATGTGAATATAATTTAAGATTGCTTTACCAACAGCATTGGAGTTGTAGCCTACTAAATACGGCCAAGTAGTATTATGGAATTCTGGACAGAGATCTGACTAAGCATTATTAAAAAAAAGGTGTAAAATATTAGTTACATGAACTGAATGGACTGCAAATTGTATTGCTGGGATCTACTTTATTTTATATCAGGGGTTTTAATATTCTATTACCTTGGAGCTTATACTCGTGTCTACAGATATTTTTGATATTGTGATAAATGTTTCCATCTGAGTAGGAGCATGTTTGCCAATAAAAAAATCAGCCCAAGCAGCAGCAGCCCCCCACAACAAAACGGTTGATAACAACAATGATAGCAGTCACTGCACTGATCCAATGTTGTCTGTTGAAGAAAATGACGTGATCCACTTGTCAGTGCAAAGGGATACCACTTGTTCTACAAAAAAACAAAACAAAAAACTTCAAGAGTGAACATGCTGGGGCGCCTCCATAGCCAATGGCTATGGCACACATCACACGGTCACAACGTTGCTAGTTTGAATCCAACAGGCAGCCTTTGTTTCATGTCACACCCATCTCCTGTCTACACTGTTGCTGTTGGAAAAAAAAGTTGAAATGCCCTTAAAAAAATAAAAGGGGTCGTAGTGAGCTAGACGAATAGCTAAAGAATTCAACAAGAAGCTGGCTTGGAGCATCCACAAGTGAAGACTTGATTCTGGTCAACTTGGAGGAGCCTCCATCAGAGCAGCTCCAGTCCCGCTGTGGACCACTGGCTGAGCGCAAAGCGGGCCTGCTTACAAAACCTGCTGGCCCAGTGATGTCCTTTGTGTCTAAATGGACTGAGCATACTTGTTGTTTTTGGCTTTGAGAACTATGAACTACTTTATATAGACGTGTTGGTACCTTATATACTTTTTTAATAGTTCAAAGCATAAATAATACATACTTACTCAATAAACAATGTTTGAAGCCAAAATAGTAAAAACCTTGTGTACATTTGTATATAAAGACATTAAATTGATTTGCTTGCCCCCTCATGTCCCTATTATGAAGAAACAAAACATCATTTGATTGATGTTTTTTGCCCCCCTAAAGTTCTTTATGTGCCCCTAAATGTTTCAACTTGAGTGAAAAACAGTTAATGTCAAGTTCTGATCAACATATCTGTCCATAAAAAGCAGGGCTGCTAAGTACATGAATAAGAGAGGTCTGTTTTACATGGTGCCTTTAGTTTCCATGTTGTGGGGGTGGACACGGATTTAGATGGAGTTTCGGAGATTAAGGCCAGATGCCCTTCCTGACACTCTGCACTGGGTTCCAACCCATAGCCTATGGCTCTTCAATACCTGAAGCACACGCTCATGAATAACATATATAGTCTGTAAATCAACACTTTGACATTCTAATCAAATAATGTAGGCGAAAACACCAAGGATATTGCTGTATGCCATTTGTTGGCTAGGACCTCAGCGAATTGTCCTATAACTCATAGCTGAGAACATTGTGTTTTGAAAGTGACAGGAGAAAAAGATTTGGATAGGCAAATGATCCTTTTATTTTGCTTAACATTGTGTCCAGATAAACAGATTCAACTTTTTGTGATTTCCTTATCTGGATTGCTGATCATGCATAAAGACTTTTACTTTGTCACCATTCAGCTTCTTGAAAAATAGAATGCTTTGATTTTAAAACATTGAATGACATCCTGACTTTTCTAGATAGCGTAAAAATATGTAACTGTTATAAAACTTGAGATGAGTGAAAGATGGCATGAATTATGGAAGTGAAATGTCCGACTTCTCGGTTCAGCGGCAAGGAAAAAGGAGCAGGAAATGCTACAGTACAATAAAGTGTCTAAAAAATCTTGGCAATGAAAGATGAACACAATTTGAATTGATTTCTGGGATTTTCCCCCCCTCTTTTTGTTTCTTTTTTTTGTCTAGGAAAACCTGAGCTGAGAGGCTACAACCTCTCTCCTCTCTCTGCTGATGAAATGAGAGCCATCAACAGCCTGTTAAAGCGATGACACCAAATGACAAATATGCTAAATGCTCAAAAGCTTCTTTGGACAGTATGAAAGCCCTGAAGAGCACACATTTTGAAGTTGCCAATTATTCCAGCAAGTCACCGTGGCAACCATTGTGCTTACAACAGTTCGATGGGTGGATTTGTAATTATGCTTTTGGAGCTGAAAGGTCCCTAGTTTGCCATGTTTACTTTATTCATTTTCACCGATTTTCCATTTAGATATCTAAACAGAAACGCTGTGTAAAGCCCAATGCATTGTGGAATGCTGAAAAACAAGGAATGCATAATGTCAAGCAGGAGACTGAAATATGTTGTGTCTACATTGTCTTGAAGCTTTAGGTTTGTGGTTGGTCTTATAGCCTCAAGGTGGCAGTGAATCCTATGAGGTAAAATGATCGAGATCCACATCTGTGCTACTAGAACACATCTGCACAGGCTGTTTAATTTAAGTGTAACACGGAAGTAGGGGGAAAAAGATCAAATTTGGTTGCTGATAATTTCCCTAAGGAGATACATATTACTTACCGGTTCCTTTTGGGGGAAGACTGGAGGGCATTTTTTTCCACTTTGTCAGGCAGGCAAATGGGGAATGACAGGAAATAATCAAGAGAGGGAGGTATTGGTGCATCTAAGGTCGCTGTCTAGATGTGAACCCAGGACGTCTTGTTCGGCCCCTATGTCTGGCACACATGTTCCTGGTTAAGGCGCTAGGAGTCCCTGTCACAGCATCTTCAAATAAAGAGCAAAAGGAACCAGTTTTACGTTTGATTTGGTCTTTGTTGTTTGTTTCTCACCCTGCTCCGTCATTCAATTACATGTTCTGACATAAATTGACATAATTGAGGGGATTTTGTGCTTCGCTTTTGTCACCAAGGAGGGTGTCGGTATCCAGATCTGAAAGTGATTTTAATGACGCACGCTTGGGGATTTTCTTTTCTCGGCTCTCCGAGATAGACAATGAAGAAATGATCCGAGCAAAAACCAACCTGAGGGGGGATATCAACCGTAAATAGCTGTAACAGGGTAATTTTAGAGTTTTACATGCCATATTGAGCATGAGAAGACTTGAATAGCTCAGAGCGATACGACTATGGGAGGGACAGCAACAGTCGCATGATGGGCACGTCCCCCCCCCCCCCCCCGGCGGGGGGGGGGGGGGGGGGGG
>OMLC01031315.1:15689-37632 GCA_900302585.1 Regalecus glesne
CCCCCCCCCCCCCTGTGGGGTGGCAGAGGGGGAGGGGGGTGTTGTTCGCTAGACAGGTTGCATGTCACAGCGAAAAAGCTGGATCAAACTCAGTATGATGAACTCATGACTCAGTGGATGGGAACCTGCTGTTTGTCTCAAATGTTATGCAATTTTAACACCTGAGACACACAAAGGCACATACAGCACGCCAGAAAAAATGAAAATGATGTGGAGAATGTAAAGGTGTTTACACTAGGTGTGAAAAAACGCAAATTAAGACGACCGGTTCTGAGATATCTCTGAACAGCTAAGCGAGGCTAGCAGAGTGCAGCCCAGAACTTCTGTATAATTATAGTGTGTTCATAGACAGCACATGAGTGAACATGAATCAAGCTAAGTCTGTTGTCCCATCACTGCCTTTGCTGTACATTGACATTTTAATGATAGCTTGTGAGTCACACACCCTCATATTGCTGCAAGTGTTAGATCTGCCAGTCAAACGCTGAACTCATCATCTATTGCTTTCACCAGGCTGCCTGAGATTTACTTTGCAAGTTTTGAATCTGAGACCCCCAAACTCATTTTGTGAGAAGGGGTTGTGCACAGTATGTAGTCCGTCAGGGCTGAACCCCGAAAAGAGCACAGATTTCAGGGATTTCTTGTGATGGGTCTATTGTTTCCCCTGACTCTTAAGCAGTGTGCGTGATCAGTCCTTGATATTTCAAGCAAACACCTACTCACTTGTTGCATAAACGAAACATATTTTAATCCAGCATCCCGGTCTACCCGCGAGCTTCACTGGCTCTGCAAGCTGAATTTGTGACTCAACATAAATCATCTCTTGTTTTTCGGCCTCGAGTAAAGATTGTAAATACTATAAAAATCAAACAGTGAGTAATCGTCTGATTGAATAAACACAGTGTTCACATTCTCCTCTGGGATAAGCGCCACGAGTGGAAGAGGCTCTGCAGGTAGTGTAGGTATAGAAAGGTGCAGACAGGATCAGATGGTAATTGTGGCCCATGTTTCGTATTTAACCGGTCTGCCAAGTAAACAAATGTTCTTACATGAGCACACTGGGCTTCTGCTGATGAAGTTATTAAGAACAGATCTACTAAACACATTAACGTCCTGATCTTCTGCCAGAGTGTTATCTCATTTTCTTGTGGTACAAGTTTTGACTCTCCTCTCAACTGAGATAATACCAGCTGTCAAAAAAAAATCTGTGGCTTTGATTCATGATATCACCAGCCCAGGCTGGTGTCATGAGGCGGAACTGAGCTGTGTCTCAGTCTAGTCAAATTCTTCTTGTACGTCAGGGCCAATTTTTTTAAACATTTTTTTGATTTACACTTTGGGAACAATTGGTCAGGACATATACCAGACTTTTCAACGTTATATTTCCTGAATTTAAACAATTTTGTGTGCGTATGTTTCATGTTATACATTTGACACTAAGCAGGCCAGCTCTGACCATGTGTATGCGCCATAGGAACTCACAGGGATCAAGAAGGGTTTCAGCCACTGGGGATAAGTGACATTACTGAGTTTTTATGTTCGTGACCATGAAGTGAGATGTTAAATGCAAAACACAGAGGAATACATGGGTCTGTATGAGGTGTTCCTGATACCGAGTCTTGACACTAGGACCATAACAGCTCCTCCAGGCCTCAATTCCTGACCTAGACTTTATTAATGATCTGTTTTTGTGATCCGCCCTTTGGAGGACTGACCCCCTCGCATTTTACAATCTGCCGGATCATGAAATGTGCACAATAAATTGCTTTATATAACGTCACTTATGAACCGCTTTTCTTTCTGAGGGGGAGTGGTGGCTCAGCGGTAGACCGTACGCCTCCAAGTTGGGTATTAGAGGTTTGATCCCACCGTGGGGTGTCGGGACAGGCATCCAGCCCAGACCACCCTATGCTCAGGTACGTGCGAGGCATTCATTGCAAGGCACTTTGAGAGGTCACTAGACTAGAAAGTGGTTTACAGCAGTGCGTCCATTTGTCAGATATTGTTTAGCACATTCCTCTTATAGAATAGCTTCTTTCTGCAGCAGGAACATTATACTTGCATTGCCACAGTTAATTCGGATCCCCATTCATTTCGTCTCCAGCATGTTATTTTCTTCAGTAACCTCCTAGAAAAGTTCAACATTTTAGAATCGGTAATCCCACAGGAACCACTGATATTGTTATCATATGTAGCTGAAGAAATTACTTTGCAGACTATTTGAGAAAGCCATATTATTTCTCCCGGTGAGCTCTGTAAAACAGATGTTGCTCAAAGTCAACCTTGTGACATGGGGTCTACTGTGGGATTAAACCTTAGGTGAGGGGCCGGGGGAAGGGTATGAAGGATGCCATTAACCAAATAAAGGCTCTCCATCAATGTCAGGGAAAATATCATGAACGTTGAGGTGGCGTGGCCTCCCTAGCGCTAGAGGAAAATAAGTTCTGAATCCGTAACGATGACCTCCGTGTCCTGGCTGCTTTTGAAAAGTCTGTAGAAGTTCATTCATCAATTAGATGGGCCAGCTCTGACCGAATAAAAGGAAAGATAAGTTATGAAAGCTACCAAATAAACCTTTCAGAGGGGGTAGCTAAGCTCAGCGGTGTAATATCTTTACAGGATAATTTAGCATGTTGAAGGTAGCGTTTTGTCGACCCAGAGCGTGCGTGTCATTTAGAAAAAAAATGCCTTAATTTGTGAAGTAATTACCTCAGATTATGGCCTTTCCCTAAATTCAGTTGGTGGTTGTCCCGTTTTGGAAAAGAAAGGAGAAAAAAAGAGCAGCAAATGGAGCAAATTACAGTAAAGGCATAGAGAATAAAGATGGAAAAAAGTATGGGTGAGGCAGAGGCTATGTTCACCTAAGTGCTGTGATGTGTTTGCATCTGTATCCGAGGAGCTATCACAGCTGCTGTGCCACTGCAAGCAACCCCAGAACGTTATGAGAAAGGCTGCTGAACCCGGGGGCACTGGTTCAGCTTCTACTTACATCAGGTTTTTGTTATAACTGTCCTTGAGAATAGGCTTTGAAATCTCCACCTTGGAGAGAGAGGCAACTGTCAATTCTCCAGATGTTTATTTACTCGGTGGGCTTTGCTTGACAAGGGATATAATGCCTACTCATGTACTGGCTAACACACAGTCAGCAAAATGTCGTCCTTGAGGCCAAATCTTTTGTTTAACATGGACTTGAACTTTTATTCAAAGCAATGTTTTCGAATAATATAATGAACAGGCGTGACAACGGTAGCAATAACAGAAACAGGCCACACACAAAAAGGCAAAGAAACTTGCAGCTAGCGCATTATTCAGCTCCAACTGTCGACCCGCAGCAGGCAATATCAGGATACCAGCCAAGTGTATTCCTGCAGATTGGTTTGAAATGACATGGGGTTTTTCCTTTTGTTCCAACTGAACATTTTTTTGAAATTAAGAGATGCTAAAAGGATTTTCCTCCCGTCAACTTGAAGTGACCCTGTCAGTCTTCAATTGGCCCGTGTGTTGTTCCTCTGTGAACCATCGGTTTTTATAATGTCTCCATTTACAGTCTCTCAGCACTCCGCCAGGGCCAAATGTTGACATACAAATGAATGTACATGAGAACCCAATTATAAGGGTGTTGAAAGTGGGACCAGGTACAAATATTCAGACACACAAACCTGAATTTAGTGTGTCTCCAGTTGTTAGAACTTATCATTAACGCCTATATGTTTTGATCTTTGTTTGCATGCTATAATAAAGGCCTGTAGATATGAATTCACAAGTGTGACTGGCCCCCTCCAGCTTCACAAATATAGACTCATGTTCACACCTTGTGACGGAACATTTTGGTAACGTCTCAATTTTATTTCCACAACTCTGGAGTAAAAAAAAAAAAGAAAACAAGGGGAACAAAACGTTGAACAGTCAAGTTTCACAATATCAAAGCCTGACCATGTTACATATATGGAAAAAGGAGGAAAAGTAAAAGAAATCCCCAAAACAACTCTTGTTTGTGGCAGTATGACATGGAAAAAACATTCACTTCAATATGTGGTTTTTCCAGGAAAGGTTACAATTTCATAACTAGTACAGTTGACATTTCCAAGATCACCTTTGGCAGCACAGTCGAAGCCACACTAACATAGTGAGGGGAAAGCCCATTCGGAACTGTTGCAATAATACATTCTGTCTGCCTTAAACATTGTTGACATCTAGTCAAAATGCCTACAGCCAAAATAATACCCACTATGCTGACTTACCCACCAACTTACCTGTCGTCAATTGTTTGGAATAACCCCCAGCAAAACAGGCTACCGAAGTCCCCTGAGGGGGATGCTGTGAAAAATATTTCTAATAAATTCCAGTTATTGTGCCTCTATAGATATGCTTTCTTTGGTCGGTATGTCTCATAGACTGCTGATCTTTCAGAGCCTACCTTAGGCGCATGCTGTTATTACTGTTGATGGGCATATGTAGTTTCATTGCTTAGTTTAAATAGGTCCTTCCAGTTAACCTCAGCTTAAGTGTGAAGAATTCTCCATCGCTCAGGATGCAAGTGCAGACACGCTTTAATGAAAGCATAAACAGTACAAAAGTGGGGGAGAGGCAATAATCAAAAGCGAGGGACATAAACAGAGCTCGGTATACACGAGCACAAAGATAGTCAAGCAAGGAGAAGAATTATAGAAGGGTGACTACCTGTACCATTCCAACTTCAGGGGAACCATGGGTTAATCTTCTATCCCCGTATACTGTAAAAAGGATGATCCAGAGCCTGTTGTAAAATGCAGCCCATAGCAAGGAAATGGACCGTGTTTCATTCTGAAAAGAACCACTCGTAAATCTGGGTGCGCCATATAAAAAAAAAGATTAATCCCTAGCAGCTAAATGCTGGTTTGCTAGTGCTGGTGCATAGGAAATGAGCTGTGGACAGGTACAAAACTCATGACATCTGAAAACAATTTTGGTGTCATGTTCACAATAGCGTGTTAATGCAATTACTGATTTAGTGTTCGAGGTGCAAGTCGACAGGCCTCAATGCACACATACAAATATAAAAGCACATTATAACATTTGACTACATACTATACTCCCAGCTTCTTCTGACATTACTCATCTGTTGTTCCAATTACTCCAGCCAATCAGGAAGGCTGTAAGTTGGGTCTTTAAGATATCACCAGTGTGTTGAAAGGTTAATGAAGCTGATTAAGTAAATGTTTTGCACTTTCTGCTTGATGATCATGGGGACTGGGTATATTTTTCCATGTTGCCTGTACCATGTGGTGTCTTTTGATTACTCCTTTATTCAACTTGTAAAGGTAGTTTACTCCCCCCCCCCAAATAATAATAATAATGTTGGGACGATGCAAATAATCCCTACCCTAAGAACTCTTGACTCTTTGCAGACTGTGCTGTGGTAATTGTACCAACTACCGTGACCCATGGCTCACCTTTCCCTTCGGAGATACACCATGGAGATCAAATTTGAGGTAAAAAACAATCACTTCATGCACAGTAAAAACATACTTGACCCTTTGCTCAGGGGCCTGCTTCTGGCACCATTGTCACTCCCATTCGATGTTTGGCGGTAGAGAAAAAATGAGTTCCTTCGGAGGTCTTAGAACAGCCATTTATTGAAACACGGATGTAAAGCCATGAGAACCATTTCAGTATAGAATTCCTTGGCGTTCCCTGTCACACCAAGACGTTTAGGGTTACAATTATTTCATATTGGAAGGCACCATTTTGCGAAATTGGTCTTTTTTTCTCTCCATACTTTACATTAAGCATCCTGTCCATCCTTAAGCCCCTTTAACGGCATAGCCCGAGACAGTTGATCTTAAAAGATAAATACTCTCTCTTATGTTCTACGTCTGGAAAGACAATTATGGGGAGCATCTCTATCCACCTCTCTCCATCTGTAATCCTTAAAGGAAGGTCAAATTGAATGCCATGGTTGTTTGCAATGAGCGCTCTCATGAAAATGAAGTACAGGACAGGTACACTACACCCTTAACACAAATATTTTCTGAAGTGTTGAAAATAACATTTGGCTGCTGTCCTTGCTCCATCACTCCCTCTGTGGTCCTCTAAACTCCCCCTTCATATCTGACGCAGGTGTTCATGTGCCCCTGGGGGCTTTTAAGACATATTCACAATGCCATCCAAGTGTCAGATATTCAGCAAGATAGAACTTACGTGCAGCATAAATTTCTGTAGACTAAATGTCACCTGAAGGAGAGTCAATGTTGCCTTTCTATGTAGAAATCGGTATTTCTCATGATTCATTACCGAATCCATGACAGCATGAACAGGTAGAATCAACCTTGATTGGTCTCAAGCACCAGCAAAGTTTTTGTATGATAGAATACAAAAAGGTTTGAGATCCCCGCCTCTTTCACTTGTCTCGGGTGTCAGTTCTATGGTATCCATTTTGTTTGTCACCCTTACTGTTACTGTAGTTGAGGATACACAGACACAGCAGCTTGATAAGTTATTGACACATAAGTTGTGTCACCACATGATATGCAATTTCCCTTTGCTTGTTCATTTTGATCATGTTGCATGCTTTTATTTTCTCACATCCAAAATGCGATGATTCTATTCCCTCCATCAATCCATCAAACGTCCATCCATCAAACTGCTTATCCGAACTCAGGTTGCCGAGTTATTGCTGGAGCCTAAACTAGTGCCTATTCGGGGAAATGTGGGGAAACACCCTTGACAGGTCCTCATTCCATCGCACGACTTGAGCAGTTGAGGATTCCATGTTTTGCGCAAGAACAATTTGACATACTTTGTGCAGGGGCCGGGGATTGAATCACCAATCTTCCAATTACTAGACAAGCCCCCTACCTCCTGGGTTATGCTGCCCCGGGATTGTATTTTATGTCCATAATGAAGGCTAATGTTGAGAGGGAATTCAAAAATGTACATTCTCCTGTCTGTAGGATAAATAAATGTCTAAATTCTCAGATAAACTATTTCCGCATGAAGCCCAAAAGGAAATAAAAGTGGGAGCAAGCGAGGAGAAACTGGTTTGTCCGTCTTTATGCTCTACTATCGGGTAACATCCAGCCTAATCCAGACTCAGAACTGACGCAGCTTCAAACCCCCGAAGAGTCTAAAACTAGAAATTGACTTTTTTATCTGCGCATATGCAGTCTGGTGAATGAAACAGACTTTAAAATGATATGGGCTGACTCGACCGACGCTGACATTATGGTCTTTGTTGAGACGTGGCTAAAAGAGCCAATTACAAATGACGTGATTAATATCGAGGGATATAATGTCTTTAGAACATACTGCATCAAGAAAGGAGGGATTGCAGTTCATGTTAAGCTGCACTTGCATCCAGTCCACCAGCAAGCCAAACTTCTTTGAACTCTCGGCAATTCAATTATCCTTCAAATGGTTCAGATATCATTGTGGTCAGATGTTACTGCCCGGCTTCAGCTTCAAATGAAAGGGCCACTTTACTTACTGACCTCATTCACAGTTGGACTAAATCAGAGTTGGCTCTCCTTTCAGACTAAACTGGAACTAGTTATCATCATCATCCTCAGACCCATTCAAGAACATTTGTGTATCTCTTTGTCTGGTGCAACTAATAAATTCGTAAACCAAAGAGATCTGGTTAAATCCACATTACTTGATCTCATTTTAGCAAATGCACCCCACAGATTCTCTGTGGTTGGGACTTTTTGTAACAATGGTAGTGATCACTGTACCATTGCCTGTGTAAGGAACTGTAAGATTACTGAAAGTAAACCATGTTTTACCAATAAAAGACCGTTTTAAACATTTTAATGAATATGCCTTTTGGCACAATCTGTACAACAGTGACCTGGGCATTGTCTCACATATGGCGGATGTTGATCTAGTTTAAAATTGTTTTGAATTCACTTTCTTGGCATTATGTGATAAACATAGGCCCTTTTAGAAGATTCAGGGCAAATGGAAACAATTGCCCTTGGTCGAATTAATTTTTTCCCTCTTTTGTTTGACAAAAAGATGCTTCCTGCGCCAAAGCAAATAAAATTAATAACCCTCTGGATCAGACTCTTAACAGATCAAGAAGAAATGAATAGATGAAAAAGATGAAAATGTGAGTTGTAAATTGTCATTGTCCACACCTCCAATAGCGTTTTGTTGCTGCCAAGTCAATCTCTGATTTCAATGATGCAGGTGTACATGTTGCAGAATGAAACTTTGGCTTGTTCCTCATGTGCTGCTCAACTCTGGCCTTTCACTCCTTTTTTAGCCTCACACGTTCACAAAGCTCTATATTCTTTTTATATTCAAGCCCATATAAGATAGAGCCTTGATCTCTAAAAGTTGGTTTTGATTTGGAATTGCAGCAGATATTATTGCAGTGTATTACATTTGTTTATACTCCAATTTCATATCCAGTACCTAGAAATCAGCTATGGTTCTCCCTTTATTAAAAGATGGAGGCCTTTCCGAATAATTTAATAACTTAAATAATTATCATCCCATTTCCAGATGGTCTTATTATGGCTAAAATATTTGAATCCCTTGTAAATGACCAATTAAAATAGCTATCATCTGACAATGATATCCTCGGTGAATCTCAGTCGGGTTTTGGGTCAGGCCGTAGAGCACTGTAACAGTGGCTATACTAGTTACCAATGAAATCCTCAATTCTTAACAGAACTATGCAGCTCTATTTGTTGATTTGTTTAAAGCGTTCAACTCTAGATCATGAAAATGCTATGACAGAGATTCAGCTGTATAGGCCTTAGTGAAATAACTATCTAGCAAAATATCTCAGTGTCTTGGTAGAAAACCACACCTCAGCCTCACTTATAGTAAATGAAGGTGTCCCCCAAGGATCTATTTTAGCCCCCTTTTTATTTTCTATTTCTAGAAATGACTTGGGTCATGGAATAAATACAGCTAAGATTCATTTATAGGTGGATGATAATCATGTAAACGGTGGCACCCTCTTTGATTTAAGCCATAGAGTTCTTGAATGATGCTTTTCCATCACTGCACCTTTCACTGTTAAAATTAATACTGTTCCTAATTCCAAAAAGACCAAATATACCAGTTCTCGCTCGAAAGCAACGGATCATACTGTCTTGATATTAGAAAATACATTCATATAATGAGTTTCTTCTTAGACAGACCTAGTCATATGGCTGGATGAAAAGTAGGCCTTTAAAAAACTATTGGAAGAGCTCAGGTCTAAATTACGCTTTTTTTCATGAGGAAAAATGCTCTCAAATTGAAGCTAGAAATGAAATTGTGGAAAGCATTTTTCTATCTGTATTAGACTACAGTAATGTGATTTACATTACTGTAAATACAATTTCATCCCTGCTTAAAAACACTGGATTCTACATCACACTGCCTTATGATTTATAACAAGTGCAGGCTCATCCACTTACCATTGCCTTTCATCTGAATCCTGAGGATGGTCCTCTATAACAGAGGAGAAAAATACACATGTTGCTATTTATTGCTAAGATGTTGTTAGTCACACTACCTATTTATCGCTACAACCTTGTATCCTATCATATAAGTAATGATAGCATAAGATTTACTACTCAAATTCTTTTAAATGTCCCCAGGGTGCACTCAGAGCTGCGTTTTCCTTTATGAACCTTGGGCATGGAATGAGCAGGAAAATACCATTACCTTAGAAGCACTTCCTTCTTTGAATTCTTATCAAACGTCTCTTACAAACTGCCCTGAAGGAAACAGGGTGCTGTTTTGCATAATCCTCGACTTGAGATGAACTGTTATTACTATCGCTGGTATGGAATGTATGCGTCTCTTCTTTCACTATTTCTCCTGTGTAGCTTTTATGTAATTGGGCTCGGGTAAATGTGGGGCAGTCTTTGTAAGGTACTTTTAGTGGTCACTAGACTAGCGGAAGCGCTATATAAGAACAAGTCCATTTACCATTTCTGTCATATGAACTTGTTTTTTTTCTAAACTTTTACATTCGATAACTTTCAACAAGGCTTGAGACGACGGCTTCTTTTCCGTGTCTCAAGTGTCCGTGTATTTCACTGTCATTCAAGAAGGCTACTTTATTTTGTCATTGTGGAGCAACGGCACAATGACAACAGAAGTTGGCTTTCTTTTTTTCTTTCTTCCTTGTCATGATTGTCTATATATTTCCTTGTTATCCATTTCCTCTGTTGCCGTTACTGCTGTTGAATTTACATTTCAGTAATGGTGTGTTCAGTAAGTAAGCGTACTGACGTGTCCTTGAGCAAGACTCCGAGCACCTGACGGCTCCCAGGGCGCTGCAGCTGTCCACTGTGCAATAGGATGGTTTAACTCAGAGTGCACATTTCATCGTAAGAATACATTAAATAAAGTGGCTTTCCTTTCATTTTTTAAGTATACGATGAAGCTAAAATAAATAGTGCAAGGGAATTGTTTGGATCAAGATTGGCTACAGATGTAACTCGTGGTCAGATTGGCTTTACATATAAATAAATGGCAGAGGGACTGCGTTCGTGCAGCCGGACCACAGACCACTCAAAGGACTTTACAGTGCATGCCTCACACTCACACACACGTTCATACACTGATGGTGGAGGCTGCCTTGTAAGACGCCGACCTGCTCATCAGGAACGCTTAAGGGTTCAGTGTCTTGCTCAAGGAATCTTTAGCACTCTGGAGGAGCTGGGGATCAAACCAGCGACCTTCCTTCCGCTTACCAGACAAACTGTTCTACCTCCAGAGCCATGCAGCCTCAGCTTGTATGAAGTACTCAGGTACTTGTAAGGAATTAAAGGTTTGTTTCAAAATGGCAGTCCACTCAATTTTAGTCATCTAACATGATCGGTGGCCAAGTATAGGCATCAACCTCAATACACATCCAGCTCACTGATGATGAGCAGAGGGAGCTCGTTTTCACTCTGCTAGTGTATTGCCATGAACACCTATTCTCTGGAATCAACATGTTTCTTATTGACATTAATACAGAAACATTGTGATTCTTGAAACGGAAGGTCAAAGGTTAAAGAAAGGATTAGTATCAAATTCTAGCCGTGGATCAGGTTAAGGGGAATTAGGACTATGTAATAGAGATTTGTTGCTGTGTTTGGGCTTGCAGTCACTAACTGTTTTCAGTAAGTTTCATGGAGTAGGACTTTTTAAATGCATTTAAGGATTATGACTCTCCCCTTGAGTCTCTGATGTGATCTGGGGCTTTTTTCTTTAACAAGGTTTGATTTAAAACCTGAAGACACCCTCAGCTCAATTCATTCAGAGGATGCTTGATTTTCACCGCTACACCATAACCGACCAACATCTCCCGCCAAGTTGCTTTCCACCCATCATCACTTCCCCAGATGTCAACAATATTATCAAAACTGGATCAAAACGGAATTTTCTATTACATCATTGTTATTTCATAGCTCGTGGAGGTAACGGTGAGAGGAGTAAGCTTTCCTAATCTAGCCAATAAAAGGATTCTGATTCGGCACGGTAGCTCAGTGGTTAGCACTGCTGCCTGACAGTAAGGAGGTCTTGGATTCAAACCCCAGGTTATCCCAGGTCCTCTCTGTGTGGAGTTTGCATGTTTTTCCTCATGTCTGCGTGGGTTTCCTTGGGGTGCTCCGGTTTCCTCCCACCATCAAAAAGAGGTGTATGTGAGGGTTAATACTCCTGCCTGTGCCCCTGAGCAAGGCAAGGGAAAAAAGAGCTGGAGTTGGTCCTCAGGCGCTGTAGCCGCTGTTCAATAGGATGGGTTAAATGCAGAGGTCGAACTCATTGTGAGAACAGCAGGACAAAATAAAGTGGCCTTCTTCCCCTCTTCTTCTTATTAGTGACTGGATTGAATTTATTTTGCTGTTTGTGTGCCACCACAGCCGATCTGACCCTGACCTAGCTCGTCTCCCTCTCGCCGGGGATTCTTCTTCTCTGTCATGAGTTTGTATTTTCAACACCCCAGTAGGGTCATATTTCTGAGGCAAACTCGGGGGGGAAGCCATGGATGGGGGTTTGCTGGTATGCGGCCCATTATACAATCTTCACCTCTCAACCTACGGTCCGGGGCGTGGCACGGCATAGGGTTGCTAAAATAAATAAACATCACCAAAATGAAGGAAGAACGATCTGTTTCAGTTTGTGTGTGGCGCAGGTGGAACCCGTCAGAACCATAGAGCTAATGTTAGTTCCACTATGTCCCGCGTTTAAGAACGCTCCACTGGATTAGAGCTGCCAGTTAATGACCAGCCCGTCTCAGCCATCTCCCATATGATAATTTACGGTTGAGAACTCGAGATATTGCAAATTCAAGCTGAAAAAAAAAAAAAAAGAAACCTCAAGTCTCTCAAAGGAAATCAGCTAAACGCAACCACAGCTGCGTGACCGCCGATTTAGATGTGTAATTCGAATGTACGGAATGACTGTTTAAATTCACATCAGTGTCAGTAGTTCACAAGGAAGGAGAGGAAATTAATGATGAGTCAGGGGTGTAGCTGTTGGCTGGTTGATTATGAAGATTTAGCCCGAATGTAAGATGACCACCAAAGCATGACCAATCAGTTCCAAGTGAAAAACATTCATCATCCACATAATGAACATCACCCAAGCTGCTCTTTTCCGTTGTGATCCCATTGTAGGTATAACGTTCCGTTTTTGTGCTGAACTCTTATTGAGATGGGTTTATTTTGAATGGGATGCAGGTAGAGGGCATGAGAAAGAGGCATGATGGCACCACACACCGCTTTTACCTCCTGTCTTCCTCGGTCATCAAGAGAGTGTGTGTTGCTTTGTTATCATTGGAGGTTTATGGATCCAGAAGGAATGTGGCAAGCTAAAACTATGGAATGGATAACTATGGAATATGCCGACGCTCCAAAACAAGTTAAATTGGCATTAAATCTCAAGCTTTGTTTGAACGTTTTGCTAAAACTTTGCCACGTGTAACCGTTCAAGAGCTATGCTACCTGGGTTTCTCTCTCTGGCTCTCCACTGACCTGGAGGCCATGAAGATTTCCAGACCTAATAAAATAGCTTTCCAAAGACAAAACATTTGAATTTAGAGAGACGTCGCCGGACTCTTCTGGACTCTGCTGATTTATGGCCGTCCATCACGCCCAAAGGATCAATCATGTCGGCGAGAGCCTTTCAAGTCGACGGCCAAGATGGACCAGGCTTTTGATTTAGTTTATCGTATGACCAACTGGTACTCTTTTATGTGGTTAAAGGAAAAGCCTCAGGGTTCTCATAGGGTCACAGACGGACCTTTTGCTTGGCTTCCCTTTGCTTCGATGACTAGTAAACCCTCTGTCTCATCGCAGCAGCCCTGCATTACTGTAGGTCACATCTTTAAGACAGATTGTTCCCTCTGTTATCCGCATGTGGTCAGAGCTGATTTGGGTGGCCAGACATCACCAACCTATCTGCAAGGGTTGCTATGGTAACGACCTAGGTGTGAGGAACTATGTGCATTGGTGATGTGGTTTACCAACAGAGAAGCATGAGAAATGGAGATCTGTTATCTTGCCCTCTAAACTTTCATGCTGTCAAGTTGCGCCGCGGGACTCCTCAGCAATGGAGGAGGCTGTGCTCTGGGTATGATGTGGTCATTGGATGGCCACACTGTCTGGACTTAGATGTATCTGTAGAAATCCGATTGGCATTGAATTTCATACCACCCTCAAATGTGGTTTAGATCCAATTAGCAAAAATCCATTTGAATATAATCTAGATTTGGAAATTAGCCTGGGGGCTACATCTGGCATATTTACATCCTAAATGTGTATAAATATCCACCGTGCCTATGAAGGGGGTTATTGTTTGGAGTGGCATACCTCAGAAGAGTGCTCATCTAGTAATCGGAGATTGGCGGTTCGATCCCTGGCCCTAGCAGAAAATGTGTTTGAGGTGTACTTGAGCAAGACACAGAGCCCCCCCCTTAACTTCTGCCCATGCACCGCTCCGTGGTCTTACTCACTGTTCCTATACAGTAGGATGGGTTAAATGGAGAGAACAAATTCCGCCAGCCTTTGTTGTGTGGTAATGAATCACTTTCACTTCACTATTATTATTCCTGTACGCCAAACAAAATAGATCGAGCTGGCAGTCTCCACAAGGCCAAGCATCTCCAGGCCAGGGGCAATCCCTACAGGATGTTGTTTTTCCAGGATAATGATAACAATGCAACCATCACACTAATCACAGCGATTTTCTCTGACCATTGTGACCAACCGGGATTCTTTCAACAACAAAACACCATCCATCCATCGTAAACCACTTACCCGAAGTTGGTTGGTGTAGTCATACCGGAGCCCATCCCAGCCCCCATTTCCCGAAAGGTGGAGAAACACCCTAGACAGGTCACCTTTCCATCAGGTTTGAGTAGTTAGGGCTTCTGTGTCTTACTCAAGGACACTTTGACACACTTTCTGAAGGAACCGGGGACTGAACCACCAATCTTCCAATTACTAGATGAGCGCCCTACATCCTGAGCTACACCGCCCCCAAACACAAAACACATTGAAGTGAATGTCAGATTCCTGCCTTTCATGTGTCCTTAGTTATGATCATTTTATGATTTAAATGGACACTCTTCAGGTTAGGGGTTCCCGCTTTTTGGCAGGTTTCTCCGTCCTGAGGTCAGAAAACTCACGTGGCTTCCCTTTTAAAAAGATATTGATGTGTGTTCACACTGAAACGAGTCTGGAGTTTAAACGGCACTTTGTTCATCTCGTGGGCAGATTTTAAAGCCGCTGACAGGAAAAAAGGGTCAACGGCATTTGCATAGAAACAGTTTTGTTCTGAGCATGGCCGATGAGTTGTTTTATCAGGGATCAAGAAGGCAGCATACCAGTAAAGTAGATCTTCTCAGCGTGTGTAGTCTTGTGTGAAGTATCATCCTGACATTTAGGTGGGATTTCCTAGGATTCAAGTGAGATAATTGTCCATGGAACTATGTGGTTAAGAATCTCTCACCAAGTGTCCAAGAAAATGAAACAAAACACGTGCAAACGCCAAAGCCTCAACCGAAATTATAGAAAATTATGGGTAAATTGCAGCTTTTGGGTGCGTGATTGGGACCCTTTTTTTTTCTTCAAGATATAATTTGTTATCTTTTTTTTTATTGTTCCTTGCCATAAAAGTATGCTGAAGATAACTCATGTCGAGCTTGATCCAGAGATTTGGGTGCAAACTACAATAATACATACTATGGGAAATGATAATAGTATTGTAGAACTCAGTGGAGAGATCTCATATCCATCCATCCATCGTCAACTGCTTATCTGAAGCCGGGTTGCGGAGGTAGCAGTTACAGCCATGGACCCTAAACTTCCCTTTTCCTGCCCACATCAACCAGCTTTTTACTCGGGTGTCCTGAGGTGATCCCAGGCCAGTGTGGAGGTATAGTCCCTGCATCTGGTCCTTGGTGGTTTCGGCATCTAGCAGAGGTCCGTTTTATGTGTCATGATTAGTCCCCATGTTGTGGAGGTGGACACAGGCTTAGATCCAGCTTAGAGGATCAAAGCCAGATATCCTTCCTGCTGTATTTGCACGGTATACAGGTTACACCCCTTGATTAAACTTTCATCCATCCATCCATCGTCAACCGCCTTTCCAAAGTCGGGTCATGGGGTCATGCTGAAGCCTGTCCCGGCACTCGTTGAGCTAAAGGTGATGAGACACTCTGCACAGTTCATTATTTTGTACCCAAACAAAACCCTTTTTGAAATAATACAACTTTAGTTTTGGGGTTGAGGTGGCTCAGTGGTAGAATGCATTCCTCCGTATTGGGCATTGTGGGTTCGATCCCATCGTGGGGCATTGGCAAAAAAGGGGCATCTAGTTTTAAAACCCCATGGTTAGTAATTGTGAGGCATACATTGAAAAGAGCTTTGAGTGGTCAATAGAAGAGAAAAGTGCTATATTAAAATGAGTCCATTTAGTATTTGTTTTCACATGCTAATTGTTTTGTTTTATGTTCCTATACATTTTCTTTGTGCTCATTTCCGGTCTTGATTTCAATATCTATAACATACACATTTCATTTGCTCCTGCAGCGTCCCCATTCATCAATGAGATAAACTGATGTTATCTGATCTAAGATCCTGTTTCACATTATAGTGAGGTTGAGAGAGTTGTCATCTTGTCATTGTTGGCATACAGTGGAATTATGTTTGGTAACTCAGAAACCAGTAGCAATAGAAAAATAGAAACAAGAAAGACCAACCTGGTGAATAAAAAAGATAGATATAAGTGAACATCCTCCATGTTAAATAAGACACTTGGATGAGGCCAGTAAACAGTGATAATAGACTGTGGCAAATGTCTGACGGACTCATTTTAGCACAGTATAAAAATATTTTGCACAACAAATTAGAAGTGGTGTCTTCTATCTGTATATAATACATAAAATGCACTCTTATGCGTTATATCTTGATCTTTTCTATGGACCAGAATGTTCAGCATGTCCTTCAACAGCTCCGGCAGAACCATCTCTCTGAAAAAGTGGAGAAATGTGAGTTTCATGTCCCTTCCTCAGTCACCCTCCATGGGCCCGTAGAAGGGGAAAGCAGTCCTTGAGCAGCTTCGGAGAGTCTTTGGTAACGTCTACAGAAGAGTTACCTGTGATTGCAGCTCTATTGTGGCTACACTGACAGCTCTAACGTCCACTGCTACACTCTTTGAGTAGACTCCTGTAGCTTTCCAGGATCACAAGAACCGCTTCACCTCCACATTCATCCTCATTCAGTGAAGTGATTTAAAAAATACAAAAAAATTAGATTCCCTTATCAGTCCCACGAGGGAAAATTTGGAATTCTCTGCATTTTAACCCCTCCTATTGTATTGGAGCAGTGAGCTGCCACCATACGGCGCTCAGGGAGCAGTTAGGGGTTAAGTGTCTTGCTCAAGGACACCTCGACATGCTTTCTGCAGGACCGGGGATCGAACCTGCAACCTTCTGATTGCCAGATGACCGCTCTATCCACAGAGCTATGCTGCCCCCCTATTGTATAGGAGCTACAATTGTTGTTGAAGGGGATGCCTCTGACATTGGGGTGGGGGTGGCCCTATCACATCTCTCCTTGTAGGATGCTAAGCCTCACCCATGTGCCCTTCTGTCACACAGTCTCTCCCCTGCAAAAAGACGTGGGCAATCATGAGCTCCTGGCAGTGAAGCTCTTGATCTGCACAGATCATAAGAACCTGACATATATCCAGTCAGCAAAGCGGCTCAAGCCAGGTGGGCTCTCTTTTTTGGTCATCTCAGTTTCACTTACCTACAGGCCCAGCACCAGGAAACCCAAGCCAGATGTTCCGTCTGTAGGGAAAGGAGAGTGAATCCAGCCCCGCCCCAGACATCATTATTCCAACATTTTCTGTTTTCACAGCTTCATGTGGGTAATTGACACTGAGGGGAAAGCCATGTAGTCGACTCAACCCGGTCGAGGAAACGGCTCCCTGGGTCACTTGTTTGTCCCTAATGTGACCAAGTCCCATGTTCTTCAGTGGGCTCACTCTTCTAAACTTATCTGTGACTCTGGTTTTACCCATATTCTGGCTTTCTTCCATAGAAAGTTCTGGTAGTCGTCCATAGAGAAGGACACCAAGCCCATAGTCTCCACCTGTCCTGTGTGCATGCAGAATAAGACATTCCCTCAGCTCAGTGCCAGTCCACTACACCCTCTGCCTGTTTCTTGTGTTTCTAGTGTCCTCTGGCTCTGGGCTTCATCACTGGCCTTCCTCAGATGGTAAAACTGTCATTCTTATTCTTATTTACTGCTTCAGTTTATTCACCCATTTCCTGTCCTTGCCTAAACTACTGTCTACCAAGAAAATAGCAGATCTGCTAGTAAGGAATGTCTTCCGGGTCCATGGCCTTCACCATGACACTGTCTTAAACCGTGGCCCCCAATTCACCTCGACCATCTGGAAAGCCTTCTGCTTCACCATGGGTGCTACCATCAGCCCTTTCTCTATGTTTCATCCTCAAACCACAATGGTAAAGCAGACAGGGCTAAAAAAAACCAACAACTCTGCCTTGTGTCGACCAACCTATCCCTCTGGCTGGAGCTACCACATACTCCACCCAACACCCCTGGGTGTTCTGTCTCTCCAAGCCCACATCTCTGGATCCCAACAGACCTGGTACCGGGCGCTATTGGGAGCCCCTGGTTGGTATCGGTGAGTCGCCAACAGTCGTCACATCCCAACTCCAACTTACACCCCTGGAGATCAGCTATGGCTCTCAACACAAGACCGGCCCTTGAGAAATGATTCAAAAAAGAAGGTCTCTTTTGTTGTAGAGAAGATCAATGACCTCACGGTCATCTGCCCCCAATTCCCCTAGACCGACCCATCGTTCCATGTGCATCACCTGAAACCTGTGTCCACGAGTCTCCTGATTCGTCCAGTGCCTCCGCCTCCTCGCAATATAGATAGCCATCCCATCTACATGGTTTTCCATGGCCTCCAAAGTCTCATCGATTGGGAGGGATATGGCCTGGAGGAAAGATGTCGGGTACCCCATCATCATATCTTTGACCCTCCACAACCAGCACATGGACAAGTTTGATGGGTCACCCAGAGGTGCCCATGGGGGGGGGGGTTACTGTCATAACCTCTCCTCTGTAATATTTTCCTGCCTGTTGTTTGAAGGGCTTTAATGTTTTCAGCATTTTAGTATTGAGCGCTTGGTAAATTTTGGTCTGTTTCCACATCCCTGCCTGCCCTTGCTGTCTCTTTTGCTCCCTACACACCTCCTCACCATCAGGAACCAATACACTTGCCTGTCATTACCATTTCCTTAGATGACCCTATGCCAGCAACCATTTGCTAACACCTGTTTTTTTTTTTGCTTAGCCTGGCCATCTGATGCCTATTTTTCCTGTTTCCAGTTTGCTTGCCTGCTCTCCTGCCTCCCTCTTTTGTCCACCCACCAGCCAGCCATCACTTCACCGTCCCTGCCTATTCTCAATAAAAGTAGTGTTTTTTCACCTTACCAACTTTTTTCCATTGTTTGCATTTGAGTTCAGCCTTAATTCCTGACAGTCTCATAGTCAACGGCTTGCAATCTGTATATCAACATTTTCAAATCTGTTCAATTCCATATTTCCATTGCTGCAGGTTTAATTCTTTATATCCTTTATCGCCGTTGCTTATGGAATATTGGAGAATCCGCCTTGAGCTGAATCGTGTTTGAATCCAGACATGGTGTGGTAGCCACAGTAATACCAGATGTTTCTGTAACCCTATGAGTTCGTCCAGAAGCGAGGAAACGGACTGTTGCCGGGAGCTTGACATGGTCAGGGCATGCAATTCAGCACAATGTAAAAAGCTTGTATTTGGTTGTAATCAATGTTCATTATTGGTTGATTTACATAATGGCGTCTTCTCCTTTCTCTTCTCCTGTGTTTGTGAATGGTGTGATATAAGTCACATGTAGTCCGTCCTTCTGCCAGTTCTCCATGGTGATGCTGATCACCACTGGGACACTACTTAGCATCCTCATCACTGTTTTTTTAGTATCTTCTTCATTCGGCCTGTTCCCTTTCTTTCAGGGGTCACCAAATCCGTATCCTGTTTCAATGATAGATCCTTCTCCACGGATATGAGACTAATACTTTTTCTTCTCTCTTCTACCAATATGAGTTGGCGTAGTTCAGGAGGAAGGGCGGTCCTCTAGTAATCAGAAGACTGGTTTTTTTTAATCTCCGGTTCCTTCAGAATGTGTGTTGGAGTACCCTTGAGCAAGGCACTGAACTCCCTAACTGCTTGCAAAACAAAGGGCAGCACAGAGCCGCAGCAATTGGCATTATTCCTTTGTGCTTTCATTTGACTCAAAGTCAGTCATCTGTAATGCATTGCTAGAATACCTACGTTTATGTTTGGGGCTGTGGTAACACCCCATGTAAAATTCTTTGAAATCTTGTATTAACTATGTTCAATCTGAGGAAGTGTGTACGTGTTGCTTAAATTACTCAGGGGGCTATGTAAAGTCACGTCTTGGATTGAATGTCGTTCCAGCCAAAAGAAATAGCTCTGGCAGATACTAATTTATTGTGCAAAATCAAGTATTTACCTGCAAGCATAATTGAATGGTAGAAGGGTCCATGAATACCATATCTGGGTATGTCATCAACAAAAAGAAAACCCACATGAGATTAAATAGGAGGTTGTCACTCTGTTGAACTTGAAACTACAGTGTAGTGGAAAAGGCTTGACGGGTCGATTCGGGCTTCATACCCCACAGCATGAAATCCCAACTTCATTACTCATATCTGAATCTAGATAGTTATAAATTGTTATTTGGAAGAAGAACAAAAATAAAATTATAACTTTAATGACAGGCCAAGAATGCTTAAGTTGAATGCATTCCATCTGGAATGAACAGGCTCCAGTATTTCCTAAGGTGTGTCAAGACATTTTTGATTTGATTTGATTTATTTTGAACTTGTTAAAAAAAGAGAACGGATAAAAAGAAGAAAACAATATTATATTCAAATGAACAATGAAACTACACACCAAACCCATAAACAACACAAATTAACTATGACATGTTTAAAAAGGAGTAGGAGGAGGTGCACACGTATTCATTCCTACCCTTTCTTAACTGCTCATCAATTCATAATCTTCATCTTATATACAGTTTATAAAGTTATTCTGACTATGCACAACCCAGATATCACGCAGTGTCAGTAAGACAAAACTTTAAAAAGTCATCAGAGCCCTTCCTCATCCATGTACCTTGTAAAATATGTTTGTGCTTATTGTTTAACTGTATAATTTTGTACATTACTTGAGTTCCACATCCAAACTATTCCACAAATGAAACCCACAGATTAAAATACATATACTCTTCATAGTTGCATGTACACATACTTTTTGTAAACTTAAAAATTTCCTCTCAAATTATAACCCCCCCCACCTCCGTCCAAGAGCATTTTTTGTCGAAGGACATTTTTTGTATATCACTCGACAGTGGATTATTCTTGCTTTATACATCATTTGTGCTGTGTTACATAAATCCATGAACTTCAACACACGTGACTTTAAAAATGATGAACTATCGAAGGAAAGGAGTCATCACTGGTTTTTTTTCCCGGTCTGTATTGATGTTCCATGTTAGGGTGTTGCTGATATGAGTGCTGAGAAGTTTGAATGAGTCCGTGATAGTTATGGGTTCTCCTGAGACGTGATTGGGGGTTTTGGGGAAGAAGCTATACCTAAGTTGTATAATGAGTTCTTGTGTTTTAGATGTTGAGCTGTAGGTTTTCAAGACACCAAGTTAATGCTTGAGCCACATGCTCATGGTGTCGGTCTTCATTGCTGTTGGTTACAAGTCCAGTTATGATTGTGTCATCTGCATATTTAAGAAAGAAGACTATTCTATAGATGTGAAGTGGATTTGGATGAGTGAGAAGAGCCAGGGCGAGGAGAGGAGACCCCCTGGGGGGGGTTGCTGAGCGTCAGAGGGTGAATCTAGGATCCAGTTGTATGTACAGGGTCAGTATACACGTCCAAAAGTTTATTGAGGAGATTTTCTGGGTTTATTGTATTGAAGGCCGAGCTTATGTCAGTGACAGGATGCGGGTGTAGGTGTTTTATAGCTAAATGTTGTAATGCGTGGTGAAAGGTTAAGTTAACAGCATCCCCAGTAGCCCTTTTGGCTCAGTAATTAAGCTGCCAACTATCCATCAGAGGCATGGTATTGGATTTCAAGCGGGAGAGGATGCTATGCTCAGAGGACTGAATGACCAGAGATGTTAGGGTTATGTGTCTTAAGTCATTGAAGGTGATCTTGGTTGATTTTGGCACAGGGATTATGGTTGAGTCCTCAGAGTACTGTGGTACATTACACTGGCAGAAGGAGGTGCTGAAAATGTTAGGTTGGAGCCAGTTGAGCTGCACAGTGGTTGAGTACAGCTTTGCCGATCCTGTCTGGGCCAGCTGCTTTCCTCTTGCTTACGTTCCTGATCATGGCCCTCACCTC
>OMLC01031330.1:6010-30275 GCA_900302585.1 Regalecus glesne
CTATTTTATAGAAGCAGTGAGCAGCCACTATGTGGCGCTCGGAGAGTAGTTAGGGGTTCAGTGTCTTGCTCAAGGACACCTCAACATGCATTCTGCAGGACCGGGAATCAATCCACCAATCTCTGATTACTTGACAATCACCCTACCTACTTAGTTAAGTTACTCCATGTAAAGAAAGAAAGGAAAGGATTCCCTTATCAGTCCCGCAAGGGGAAATTTGGATTTCTCTGCATTTTTGACCCAACCTATTATATAGGAGCAGTGAGCTGCCAACATATGGCGCTCGGGGAGCAGTTAGGGGTTAAGTGTCTTGCTCAAGGACACCTCGACATGCTGTATGCAGGACCGGGGATCGAACCTGCAACCTTCTGATTGCCAGACTACCGCTCTACCAACTGAGCTATGCCGTAGGGATGTAGGGAGGATGCATCATTATGTAAGCATAACAATTGAACTCAACAGGTCAAATGAAACATACCATCTCTTCTGAGTCTTTATCCCTCATTTAAATAGATGTTTTCAAGACTCAGTGCAGAACATCTGGACATGGGGACATTCCTAACACACATTGGCCTAAAACTAAATAATAATGTAAAGCAGATTATCTCCACACAGTAACTCCTTTGAAATATGTAGATTAGACATGTGGTTAAAAACTCACTGCTCCTTGGAATAAAAAGCTTTGCATGTTTCAATTTGAGTCTGTATAAGAAAGAGCTCCATTTTTACGTATCACAATTACTTCCCTGTAGAAATCATCGAGGAGTCGTAATAAACCAGCAGACTAGATCAGGTAAGGTTTATTTGTACAGCCCAAATTCACGAGATGGTCTTGAAGGGCTTTACAGTCAGTGCAATATACGACACCTCCTACCCTTTTAGAGGCTACCACTTCTTTTCTCCTTACGTCTTCATTATTCTGCACATCTCAAATCCATGGCCAAGTATTTTTCCAGAAGCGAGGTAGCCGAACCTCAAACCAAAATGCCTGGGAACTTGTAAGGGACACTTGCTGGCCTGGCTAGATGAGTATGTGACTACTGGTTATTGGTTATTACCAATCAAATAAAGGTCACTTTTTAAATGTCATAATTGCCCACCCCCCCATCATAGGGGTGGACATGGACCTAGACAGAGCATGGGGTACTAAAGCTGGATGACCTTCCGACGTTCCACGGTGGGACTGAACCTGCGACATATGGCTTGTGACTGGCTCATGATAGATAATAATTGACAGATGGAGGTAGAGTGATCATCTAGTAATCGGAAGATTTGGTGGTTTGATCCCCAGTTCTTGCAGAAAGTATGTCGAGCTGCCCTTGAGCAAGACACTTAACCACTCCACCCCTGAGATGGAGTGATGATCTGTCCACCCTTTGCTCAATAAGTCCCAGGATAGGCTCCAGCATGGCTATGTGGGCTGACATCGATAAAGCGGTTGATGATGAATGTATGGATGGATGAATAATTGATAAGTGCCAGGTGACAGAAAATATCGGCATTATGATAACCATAGGGAATTTGACACAGCATTGATACATATCACAGTATCTGCTTACATACACAAATATTTTATTATTAAGATGTGGATGAGGGTTATCATCTTCAACTATTTGGTAATGTAAAATATAACATTAAATTAAAACTAACTTTCAGAGAATATTCCCTCAAATATTTCACACCTCTTATTGACTTATTGTTCTAACAAGCAAGATGTTGTGGGTTCAAACCCACTGCAGGGCATCAGGAAGGGCATCTGGCCTTAATACCCCAAGCTCCATCTAAGTCTGTGTCACCCTTACAAGGTGAGGACTGATCTAGACACATAAAACGAGCCTGTCACTGACGTATTGGTCTAATAAGCTGGACCCAACACGTATCGCCCAAACCACATGGGTCAAGGTGTCTTTGATGCCCCTGTATGACATACAGTCCATGTCATGGACCATTCAGAAGCGGTTTGGTGGTAGTATGAATTTTATCCTGGATACAACAAAAAGCACAAATGTTCTTCCGGGAAACATCCATATGATTTATTTTCTTTATGAGGGCCGTCAGCTCTACCACCGTAGGCCCATACCTCCATGTGTTCTTGTGAGAAGAGGTGTTCTATACCTTTGAAACACCAATTTACAAACTGAAGAGCAAAATAGGGGTGAGGTAAAATCTGTGAATAAGTGCAAAATGAGGTTATTAAGATAAAAACTAACCACAGTGGAAAACCAGAGGGAATCGTCCCCAGCACTGGATATGTAAAACCAACTTTGTTTGAGCCAATACAATACTTTTATGGGTAAAAATGAAGAGCAAATCGATTCAACAAAGTTATTTAATGGTAATCTAGTAAGTAGAAGCCAAAGAGGGATGCGAGTCCCCCATCACAGACAAGATCTCTACTTTATCTAGGACGTTGTCGTTTCCCAAAATGTTTCTTTTATGGGCCTTTGAGACTAATGAAACATGGCAGCTCTTCAATGTATCTGTCCCATGCACAATAACTATGAATGTTGCTTACTGTGTACACTACCATAGCCAAACATGTACATTAAGCCTCCTGAAGCCGTTTAAAACAAGACACCACTAATCATTGAGGCTACACTAGTTCCTAGAAAAGGACTTTTCATATTTAAACATTTAAGAAGGGAACTCAACCTGCTGACATTTTAAAATTGGCCTTGAACAATCTGCTGCTACTACTACTACAACCACTACTACTACTACCACTACTACTACTACCACTACTACTACTACTACTACTACTTTCAGCGGCTCCCGTTAGGGGTCACCACAGCAGATCATCATCTCCATCTCTTCCTGTCCTCTACATCTTCCTCTATCACGCCAGCCACCTGCATGTCCTCCCTCACCACATCATAAACCTCCTCTTTGGTCTTCTTGGCTGGCAGCTCCATATTTAGCATCCTTCTCCCAGTATACCAGCATCTCTCCTCCACACATGTCTAAACTATCTCAATCTTGCCTCACTAGCTTTGTTTCCAAACCATCCAACCCGAGCTGTCCCTCTAATATATTCATTCCTAATCCTGTCCTTCTTCATCACTCCCAATGCTAATTTTAACATCTTAAGCTCTGCCACCTACAGATCCACCTCTTGTGTTTTGTCAGTACCAATTTCTCCAAACCGTACAACATAGCTCGTCTCACTTAGAGCCAACATCCTTGAAATAAACCAGGTACCAAGTAAACCCAGCAGTTTGTTGAAAGAAATCTCAAGCACCAGACATTGGGTTGGAATTAAGAATAGACTTGGTGACTCTTTCAAACTAACACTTATTAAAATGAAGATAAAAAGAAACAATATGAACCACTTGTTTTCATGCAGGCATTGTAAATAAAACAGAACTATGCAATTAGACATATTGTTAAATGTTTTCATATCTATATTAAGTGCACTGTTAAAATGTTGCTTTTTACACTGTACTCGAATCATTTCATAAACTTCTAACAAAAGGTTATAAAGCTACACAACTGAAAAACTGTAGAGACAATCTTAATGTATTTCCCTAACCGTAACTGTACATCACCATAGAAATAGAGAGAAACGTCTTGTTGAGGATTTCTATTCGATTGGCAAGTTTCTTCTCCCCCTATAGAAGAAGAAGATAAAAAACATGCGGAACGGTCTCTCTCTGGAGCACACACAGAAATGTTATGAACAATTTAATTGACAAAAAAATAAAACATCAGTCCGATTCTCATGCTCATTCAGATTACTTCTTTAACTCCACACATTTCTCCCACTTAGAGATCGTCTCATCGTCTTCTCCGTCTCTCTTCCTCCCTCATGCCCATCCTTTTGCTTGCTAATGAGCTGGGAGATTGACAGCTGGATTACTGGGATGGTTTGTAATCCTTTAATTTCTTCATCTAAGATAATCACCCGCTGGATGGAGCACTGAATACGAAAACACTCATGCAAACTCATGAACATATATGCACACACATACATGTACGCACATTTGTTTACACTTTGGTTTGGATTTTTATGTTTTTGGGGCTCGCAACTTGTCAGTGCTCAGACACTGGTGAGACACCGTAGGAAGCACCATTTTTCACCTCGCCACTGACTCAGACCTATTCTCCAACTCACACTGTTGTAGGGTACAGAACTTCAGCAGTCAGGGGGGAATTCTGCATGCAAGAGGTGAAGTTGAGGGTAAGGGTAGCGTAATCACTGCATATTCATATTTTTTTCTGTGTGAAAAAAATGTAGGATTTTTGTTCCCACAGAAGATAATATGAACATGCAAAGCAGACTACACAAACATATAACCTTAATAAATCCATCGGTCCACCCATCATCAACCCCTTATCCGAAGTCAGGCCACGGGGTCATACTTGAGCCCAACCGCTTTACCCACTGAGCTATGTCACCCAACAAGGGGCGACATAGCTCAGTGGGTAGAGTGGTTGTCTGGCAGTTGGAAGGTTGCAGGTTCAATCCTCGGTCCTGCACAAAGCACATCAAGGTGTCCTTGAACAAGACCCTGAACCCCTAACTTCTCCCCGAGCACCATATGGTGGCAGCTCACTGTTCCTATACAATAGGATGGGTTAAAATGCAGAAAAATCCAAATTTCCCCTTGTGGGACTGATAAGGGAATCCAAAACTCCAAAATCGTAGAGCTCATTGAGCAAAAAGTGGTGACACACCCTGGACAAGTTGCAATTCCGTCAGAGAGCTTGATCAGTTAAGGTTTCAGTGTCTTCCTTTAGGACACTTCAACATGCTTTCTGCAGGGGAAGGGATCGAACCATTAATCTTCCAATGACCAGATAACAGCCCTACCCCCTGAGCAATGCCGCCTTAGGTGTTTTACTGCCACATGTGCAAAATGGAAACCAATCCCACTTACAGAGGGCTCACTAGATAACAACTGGTAACAAATGACATATCCCTTGGTCAATGGAGGGAATATTTGGCTCATATAGGTTCAGGGAAATGACTGGAAGAAACAGAATGGGGTTGTGGAGTCATACTGGAGTGAATCCCAGCACTCATTTGGCAAGGGGTCTCAACTCCATCGCAGGAATTGAGCAATTCAGGATTTGTTGTCTTGACTTTAATAAATAAAGTTTAAAACAATGAGGACCTACACCCTTTGAGAAAAATATTTTTCTTTCTCAGAAAACAGTGGCATGGGAAAACCAATAACTGAATAAAAGCACTATTTTGACAGCATCATGACTAAGGCAGTATAAACTAAAGTTTCCAATAAGCATAGCCATAAAAAGCTCACCATGTTGGGATACCAATGTATAAATTGGACAGCTCGAGATTGAATCCCCTCTTTGGTAATATTGCTTTTCCATTGATTCACTGCTTCTCTGTACTTCTGCTGTCCCTCATCTCAGCCCATTGGCACCTTCTGTTAAATCACATGCGAAGAATCTTGGAGTCATATTGGATTCAGGATTAAAGTTTGATAAACAAATCAATCGGATAGTAAAATTAAACTGTATGCAGCTCCGCTCCATCTCCAAACCCAGATCAATTCTCTGTACTCCTGCCCTGGCTGAAGAAAGTTATCAATCCCTTCATTTACCGCAGCCCTGATTATAGAAACTCGTTATACTGTGCCATCACTCTGTCTTGTTTATCCTGACTCCAGCTAGTACAGAATGCAGCAGCAACAGTTTTCACAAGGTCAAAAAAGAGGGAGTACATTACTCCCATTCTCACCTCCTTATACAGGCTGCTGGCTAGCTACAGGGTTGATTTTAGAATCCTGATGTTGGTTCATAAAGTGTTAAATGGTCTCACCTGCTCCTACATCACAGAGATCCTGTACCTTCATCACACTGTTTGTGAGAAAGCTGAGATGATCCGACTTCTGTCTGTCCCAAGATCCAGGACTAAGTGTTAAAGGGACAGGGCCATTTCTACCGCTGCCCCAAAACTATGGAATCATCTTGCTCCCACCATCCGGTCCCTCCCATTATTGAGGTTTCAAGTCATCTTAAGACACACTTTGGGCCACCAGATGTGTAGGGGGTTAAAGCACCTACGTTCAGTGCATCTCTGCCTTATGCAGTTGGGTGTTCAAATCCCAGCTGTGCCATTTTCAAGCACAGCCGGAGGTCCATAGTTAGTGGGTCATAATTGCCTAAGCCTCATATGGGTATAAGGGTTAGGTTGGATAAAGTATTCTGGGTTCACTAGTGTCCCCCTCTGGGTCATCCAGGCCTCCTGGTTAAGTGAAGGGAAAGTACTCTGCTTCATTCTCCTCTGACAGCCAAACACTGTGGTCATGTGACTTGGAGGAGACACATGATACGGCTTCCTACTTCCTGTTGACGGTCTAGAGGGGTATCAAAGAGACTGACCCAGCGGCAGGCAACTCTGGGAATATGGGTGGGGAGAGGGGGATTTTTAAAAAGGACACACTTTACACATTCATTAGTTTTTAACTGTGCCCAACTCAACCACCTCAGGCATTGATCCAGGAGTCTGCAGGCTTGTGTTATTATGAAAATGAAATCCAAAAAGAAAAGAAAGACTTCATCAGATATTGCATTCTTTCTTTGTTCTCTGCTTTTAACCCATCCTATTGTATAGGAGCAGTGGACAGCTACAGCTCCCAGGGACCAAGTCCAGTTCTTTTTCCTATTGCCTTGCTAAGACGCACAGGCAAGAGTATGAACCCAGACATGAATGTCTTTATGATGGTGGGATGAAACCACAGCACCCATAGGAAACCAATGCTGGCATGATAAAAAAGGTGAATCGGTTCAACTGGATTAGAAGATTAGAAGAAATTCATGTATTTTTTTATGCTGCTGTCAGCTCAGACTGAAGATGTCACCCGTTCGAGTGATGAAACATTTCTGAATAAACTTCTTATCCAATTAAACCGATTCACCTTTTTAGTGATTCTCCTACCTGCATTTTGAGCATGCAGTAGGATGCCATACAGACATGCAAACGCCAAACAGAGAGGACCTAGGATGGCCTTGGGTTCAAACCCAGAACCTTCTTGCTATGAGGCAAGAGTGCAAACCACTGGGCCATCATGCTGCCCGTCACTATCGGCTCTGTGTGATCATGCATCTTGTGATTTGATCAGCCAAGACACTTGTTGGTGCCAGGAATAGACAGGCACCATAGGTCGGTTGAACGAGACCGTAAGGGGTAAGACACTTTATCCCATCCATCCATCATCAACCGTTTATTCGAAATCAGGTCCCCATCTGAGAAAAATCACTCCAAAAAAAATCCTCTTTAGCCATCTCTAAAATCACAACCCTGCTAGCTTTGTCAATGTAGGAGAGCTATATTTTATCCACTGTTGTGCAGAGATCACAAAGAAGCCACTGCAAGCCACCCCATGCTGGTGTCATACCAAGATCTGCAACCGTCTAAAATTGCAACCAATTTCCCATGTCAACCAGCACAAAAAACTAGGTAAAAGCCCAAGACCTCTGGTGGCAGACTGGCAGATCTCTCATAGTCAAATTTAGGTACGGGTTTGGTGCAATTGAATTTAGGAATGGGATGGGTGTGGTTAAGGTCAGAATAACAATCTAGGAGAGTGGCCGTCCCTAAGCAACGCCATCTGGTGTCAATGGTGGGGCGGCAATTTCTGCCTAGTGCGAATCAACCAGATAATCACCTTTTTTTCAAGGGTCACAGATTTTGATGCAACACCAGTAAGGACTCACGTGCATGGCCATGTGTGTCTCCATGAGCCCTGCTGCTGAAGTCCTGACTGGGAACTCTCACAGAAAGTCCACAGGGACAACAAGACACCATACCATAGGGTTTGTCTATAATGTATACGTGAGCATCTTGCACGTCTTCTCCACTGACCACAACACAGACATATTGGTTTTCTGATCCAAAAAGACAAAACACAACTGCTGGTATAATTTCAGTACATGCAGTGAGGTTAGAACAGGATGTAATAATGGCGTTGTCGGATATCAACACTGTGTCAACATAGTTCCCTAGAGAAAGACACACCACTCTGTATCTTTTGCAGTTCAAAAGAATAGAGACTAGACTGTTACTCTCCCAGGGGAACGTTTAAGACTACATCAGATGTGGCATCAATGGATGGGATGTGAATGTAAAACTATTTATCGAACTTCATCATCACAGCACTTTATAAGAGATCTTTACTGACCTACACAGACGACAGGGTGAAAAATTCAGAAGTGTTACTCAATAGCAGAACTCGTAATGCACAGTCATGTCATCGTGTAATTTTTGTTTTGTTCTGCATTTGCATAAAAGATTATATACTTTTGGAAGTTGCAGTTCAGATGATAATAGTACAATAGGTCATCAACAAAATGAATTTTTGGTGGAACTATTTTAATGTTGGTTATAGATGACATGATGATATCATCATCCTGATGGTTTTAGCCATGATAATTGCAGAGTGAAGATTTGCTATCATGACAATAATCTGGGGCACTGGAGGTCCATTTAGTAGCAGGTTGGAAGGATATATGTGTCGAGTCAAGCCCAATGTAAATCACTTTGATTGGCCTATGCTTTTCAGTTCCTCCAGTTCTGGTGACTGGGGAAATGAGTGTTGTGGAGTGGGGGGGGTCAAGTGGGAACACAAGGTCAAAATACTTGGCTGTAACTCATCAATAAAGTGAGATGCTATGTCATTTTAAGTCCCTGACTCATGGCTTTAAAGTAGGGGAGGGAGACAGAGGAGAAGACAGGGGAGATAGAGGAGGATGCAGGTGTACAGCAAAGTGGAGGATGGAGGGTCAAGTGTTTCATATGCCTCTGCAGTTTTACAGTTGTACTGATGTTTAATCATCTATTTTGATGATGACGATGATGAATATTTTGTTAGCCAAACGCAATGGAATCAAAATAGTCAAAATGAAAGCAGAATTCACTGCTTTTGGGTTTTTTTTGTTTGCTTTTTAAATTATTTTTCCATTGTGTCCCAACTTCTTCGGATTTGGCTTTGCATTACACACAAAAAACTAAAATTGAAAGCAACGATTTATACATTTACTTAGACTCATAATTCATTGCACAGTATCAACAAAAGATATTTTATGTTTTGTCCAGTCAACTGCATCTCATTTCAAAGTATATATCCATTCCTGCCATTCAGGCCTGCATCACATTCCCAAAAAGTTGGAATAGGTGCAATTTATAATGGGGTGAAAGTGACAGACATGGGCACAAGCCGATGAATACTGGGATGGAATCCAGCGCTTTACCTGTGCCCCCATCCACAGGGCTAGTAATTGTGTCAGGAAGGGTATCCAATGTAAAATTTTGCCAGATTAGTATGTGGAATAACAAGACCGTAACAGAGAGGTCGAGGCCACCATTGGTGCTGTGCCCTCACAGAGTAGCAATTGAAACTAAAACCTGCTGTGGTGACCCCAAAAACCAGGGAACAAGCCAAAAAAAAGGAATGACATAATAATTTGGATGATGATGTGATTTGAAACGGGGATATCGAGAGGTTATTGTTCTAATGATTCTGTACAAAAGCATCTGGGACAGACGTAGCCCTTTAGGAGCAAAGATGAGCTGACAATTGCCAGTTTTACCAACAAATGCATGAGAAAATTATTGAAATGTTTTTTAACAAAAAACAATCCTCAAACAAAGATAGGAAGGGATTTGGATATTTCACCCCCTGTGGCACGAAACATAAATAAAAGATTCAAAGGAATATGAAGGAATTTCAAAGCATAAGGAGAAATGGTGCAAGCCTAAGCTAAATAACCATGCGCTCCAATCCCTCATTCATCTATAAGTACTATAACCACATGGGCTCAGGATTCCTCTGGCAAACCTTTGATAAGCATGACAATATGCATTACATCAACAAATGTCATTTAAGAGTTCACTGTACCACAAAGAGGCCTTACGATAACCGTATCCATAAGTGTCATCGACTTCTCTGGGATTGGAGGGATCAAGCAAGGACGGACCGTCACACAGTAGAGACGTGTAATATGGTCAGATTATCAGTACTACTTTTCTTATTATTTATGTACTGTGCATGCTCGGGACCAAAGAAGAAAAGGACCATCCAGACTGTTACAAGTCTAAAAGCCAGGGTCTGTCATGGTCTAAGGGGCTATGTCAGTGCCCATTGCTGTGATGGGACCATTAATGCTGAAAAGTACATAGTGATTGTGGAGCAGCATATGCTCCCTTCAAGACGACATCTTTTCCAGGGACATTCATGCATATTTCACCGAGACAATGCAAAACTACATTCTGCAGACATTACAAGGGCATGGCTGCGGAAGAAGAGGCTGCGGTGCTGGTCTGGCTTGCCTGCATTCCTGATTTGTCCCCAATAGAAAAAAAAATTGCACATGTTTAAATGCAAAATATGAAAAATGAAGACTCTCTTCTGTTACTCACTTTAAGACTTGCCTGCAGCAAAAAATGAGACCTAAAACAATAAATTACGTTGTGTCATCAATCCTTAAACAACTTTTAAGTGCTGTGAAAAGGAATTGCTACATTACAACGTGTTAACTGCTTTACTTAACCAAGTAAAGCAGTTAAAAAAAACATATTGCAAGAATCAGAGTTGAAACAAGTGTTTATTTTGAAAAAGTCATAGAATGCATGAAGTAAAACATCAAATAATGTGCTGGTCTATGCTATGCTGCATGGTTTAGAGACAGTGGGACAGACAAAAAGACAAAAAAGAATGGAAGGTATTTGAGGGACAGCCAGGTTGGATGGTTTGGACATGTATGAAGGAAAGACACAGGGTATACTGGGAGAAGGATGCTGAATAAAGAGCTGCCAGGCAAGAAGAAAAGAGGATGTTTATGGATGTGATGAGGGAGGACATTCAGATGGCTGGGGTCGACAGAGGAAGATGATCTATTGTGGTGACCCCTAACAGGGGGAGCCAACACTATTAGTAGTAGTAATACCAGATTTTTCAAGGCCATTTTAAAGATTCATGAGGTTCAGTTCCCATCTTAAGTAAAGTAAGTAAATAAAGTACACACACACACACGCACATAATACACTCTCACACACACACAATACATTGGCTACATATTGGCCTTCATGGGGGAAAAATGAAAAGTTTCAGTGTGTCACTACACCACAACTGCTTTGGCTCAGTAGGAATCAATGAGCTCAAAATGCCTCCAAAAAAAATAAGTCTTGATGTTTTTCCTCCATCACTCTCTCATCCTCCCTCTTTTCTTCTGCTCCCCATTCCTAGTGTCCTGGAGGAAGACATGAATGAAGCCAGGGAGTTCTAAACCCTCTTCATCCCTCCAGGCTGAGAAAGACCTCGTTTGCTAATCCCCTCCACAGTAATTACAACAAAACCAGAAGTGGTAGGGCTTTAAAATTCCCAGTAGAGGTTGACAGAGGTCAACAAAACAGATAGTGCCTGTTTTTTTAATCACAAAAGTAGGTGGGAGGAGGACAAGAATATATATATATTTTATTCTATATTTGTTGCTCTTCATTTATCTTTCATTTACAGTGGCTAGATACCAAGGATAACTCCTGACCAGTCCAAAGAAGTAGCATCAATACACTGCCATGGTAATGGTAATTGGGTTCCAAGAAATTTCCAAGAGGGAATACTTGCAATCTTTTTTATCCACCTAAACTCCCTTCATAATGGCTGTAAATTGACTTATCAAGCCTGAAAACATAAAGATCTAAATGTCGAAGCACATCAGCAACACCAAGAGTTATTTTTAATCACACTGACTGAAGCCAACAAGATGAAGTTCAAGTGAACGGTCCAAGTAAAAGAAGCACCGACTCTGTGCTGAGCCACTGATTTGTATTCAACATGTAAATCCTGGGGCTTAAGCAATGGGGTGGGGGGGCTTACTAATGAACTGGTAGATATTGGGTTACACACATGGTTAAAAGGTGAAACAAAGGTCTGCTAGCAGGAAAATGGGTTCTCTCTGAATGCAAACAAATCCCAGCAGAGAGTTAATCAGGGCCCCAAATAATTGAAATGTGCCTACATGTATAGCACTCACACTCAAAGCTGATGAAAGACAGCCTTGACAGAAAAAATTAAAAGGTTTGCTAAAAAATACAAATACTATGTATAGAATACAAGATACTGATGATGTAGAATAAAAGGTTTCATTTGCATGTCACCATTAGGCCCCATATTGTGGGGATGGACATGACTCAGATAGAATTTTGGGGATTAAGGCCAGATGCCCTTTCTGATGCCCCTTTGTGTGATCGAACCCACGATATCCGGCTTGTCCTTTCCTGATGCACATGCTCCTCACCCGAGCTACCGTGACCCCACTACTGAGAATATAGAATACACACAATTTCCCATAGTGTTGTCTTTTCAAAGGAAAAAAAGAGTATTTACCTAATTATTAGATTGTGGACATGAACAACAGCAACAAGTCGTTAATCAGTACCAAGGGATCAAATTGCCATAGTTTGGGGAGCTTCAATGAAATGAGAAATGGCTGTATTAAAAATGGTTAAACACGTCTTGGATCTGGTCCATCAATGTTTACACCATTCAGAAGTCTAGTGTGGCTCATTTAATAATAATCATAATCTTCTTTGCTTCAGCAAACAATGAGTCAGGTGTTGCAGGTTTGAACCCACCATGGGTGTCAGGAAGGGCATCAGATCTTAATCTCAAATGCTCCATCAAAGACTGGATCCACTCCCACAATGTGGGAACTAAAAATGGCTTTCTTATAATGTCTCTCATCATGGCTCTCTTGCGGCTGAGTCAGAGTTATGTGGAGAATCACACAATCCATTTATCATTGATTAAAAGAAATACCCTTGCGTCTCCTCCTCAAACAGTAAATTTCCAGCTCCCTCCCAATGCAGTTTTTATTCATTTAATCTACATTAATCCCTTACCAAGGACGCCAACGTCAACTGAGGCAGCTGGTTTCTCTCTTTCTCCATCTCCTCTTTGCTGTATAACTTAACCCACAGCCAACGCCTGCAGATGCAATCCGAGGTCTGATGATATCATGATTACCTCCGTCTGAAGGTCAGATTCAGGACACCCTTTAGCTTGCCTCGGTTGGGATATTTAGCTGTGCTGCATAACCTCCCACGTCCGAGCACTAACAGAGATAGTGCACAATGCTTCCCACTGGGGCACAGCAGGAGTCTCAAGTCTTGGCAAGCACAGCAGGCGAGGTTTTCAGCTAGATTCTGAATTCTATATACTGTCCACATGCAAGGAAGCCTAGACTTACAATTCACTTCCCTCCCTTCGCAGGCTTTCTCTCCCTCTGTGGCCACTCCTGGGTTCTGTTGCATCCAGATAGCAGGGAGCATAAAAGTGTTTGCAATGAAACATCTTGTAACCAAATACCATGACCCACTGACCAACCATCAGGCTAAAGCTAATGAACACAGAGCTTGGTGGAAACGAGTGTACTAGAACTAATCAAATTCACATGGATGACCAGACAACAGAAAACATACTTCTTTTTATGCCAACAGCCAGCTTCCTATCCATCTCCTTTCTTCAGCTTACTACCTCCAGCGAGGAGAGGACTACAAAACAGGATGAAAAACATTATGTTGAGGCATGTACTATATCTTGGGTAGCTTGATGGAATGGGCTCGGCGCGTACATCTTGTTGTGGGGGGTTTGAGGGATATAGGATCGTGGCTTTGCTTGGTAAGAAGGCAAGGGAGATAAAACGAAATGATGTGGCTCATCGTTCCTACCTGTATTCTATCAGCTTGCCACAGACTGCAGGTCCTGGCTAGAGAGATGAAAGACTCACCGAAGGACAAGAGAGACGTCCGTGAGTCAGAGGAAAAATGGCATCCCGCTTATCAGACACCATAGAAACATAATCCCTGCCTGCGTCTGGACATACTTATGAAAGTCCTGTCACTTTGTATAGAAGGTTAGGACTCTGAAGCTCTCTACAGCAAAGCATACGCCAGGCAGGCTGTTTTAGACAAGATACAGCCAAGCCAGATTTTCTTAATTGTAGTCTAATTGGGGTCATGTCGCAAGTCGTTTTATTAGTAACACTAACAGATTAAGTTAAACTACAACCATATGCTGAGGGTCTACGGTTAATGGAAGCATGATCCTACTTAAAAGAATCAGTCTGACTTAAGCACACAGTGGGAATGTGTTTCTTCTGTCATCCGCCACAATTGCTCGGATTCAGCAGGCAATGAATTAAGGATAACCTCCACAGAATAACTCAGACTTTGACATTTTAGAATTTGAGGGTAAAACGAACACAAAATGATGACACTTTACACGTGAAGGGGACAAAAAAAGACATCAATTTTTTTTAATTTTGCTTAGGTTAAGGTTATTCAAAAATTCCTCTGCTAAATTTAAGAGAATCCACCAGCTTTGATATCAAAACTAATCCAATCTCTTTGAAAACGAAGAGGAGTGTAGAAGTTAGAAAGCTCATTCTTCAATGAAAGACACGCTGGCCCCAAGAATTGAAATTCTCTTGTGGCACTGGCACACACAAGACAAACATGTCATTGTTGGTTTTTGTTACTCTCTTGGCAAACTGTAGAATAGCCCTCTATTCTTCAGCTAAACCTATTTTCTTGAATAGTTTTTTCTCTCCAAAAAAGTCAATTATATTCCCGATATATATATATATTTGTGTTACAAAACCATGAGGATATAAAGACAAGTATGCATGTGTACGGGGTCTCCAAATCACAGAGCAGTGTTGTTACCATCCTTTCGTCTGTGCTCGGTGTTGCTGAGGGGCAAAGGGTGAAAATCATCACTGTCGTCTTCAAATATTCACCGACAGTGACTTAGAGAGGCGCCATCCCAAAGGAACTGTAGTTCAAATCAATTTATTTCGGGCTAAGACCACCTCCTCTTGCATCAAGGTGTCTGTTCCAGCTCTTATAGCCAGGTGATGGTTTGTACAGCAATGTGCAATCGCCTGAATTTGTATTTTCATGGCTTATCTGGCCGCAGCAGGAATCTGAATGGTCCAAGTTTTGTGCCTCACCAAGTTGACTGCCTGCTTGTTTGTGTGCCCACAGACTCCTCGTCCAACTCCCATCTAGCTCCGAGACAATCATCTCCATGGAAGCATAGCGGCAGCCCAGGGATTTGTATGTTAGCTAAACAAAGGTATTTTACGGCAAACCACAACAGCCCATTTAACCTCTGATGAAACGGAAGAATGACCAAGGGGGGTATTGAACACAGCTTTAGAGTGAAAGAATGACCTTTTGATGCTTGACCACACACTAGCTCAATTTAACAGCCAGCTCTAAATTGTAAAACCGGGAGAAATAGACACGGACGTTGGTCAGTAAAAACCTAGATAACCAAAACAGGCAGACATGATTTCAGCAGCACAGGAGAAACATCTCGACATCATCAACACTTAGTTGTTGTGGTAATAATTTGACCCCAATTTGATGTTAAATGAGAAACAAGATAAAAATCTCCTACAGTATTGTCATGATTTAAGTTCATGAATAGATGAGCAAGTATATCTATAGTTAAATGTGTGCCAATCAGTACAGTCTCTCTTAAAGAGCCACTGTCTGCTCATCTCCTTATCTCATTTCAGCATTCCACCAAGGTCATTTCTCTAATTGCCGTGTAAAAACTTTGCAACTTTCCCATACATCCCTGATGAATTCCTCTGCTGTCAGCTAACAATAGGCCTTTATTCATTCACATAGAGGAATCACTTTATAATATTGTGTTTATTCTGCTACACATGAACTTTAAGAATCCATTAACAATACAGACTATAGTTAAACATGGCATAGGTCTTAAGTAAGCAAATAGCATATATGTTTGCATCACATGATAAATATAGTCTCCGATACTTTGTATTCGTTTCCAAGTAAAACAACTTGCTCATTGACCTCAGTGAGAAACTAGCTTAATCTTAATCTTCTTTTTTATATAGGGACAGTGCTCATTAATGAACACTTAAAATGTAAATACACCTGATTTAGCCACAAGGCTAATTTTCCTCTGTTGTCTCAATCAATTAGCAGTTCAGTGTCTTGCTCAAGGACACTTTAACATGCTTTCCAAAGAAACCGGGGATTGAACAACCAATCTTCTGGCTACAAGATGACTACCCTACCTCCTGAGCAATGCTAGCCCTTCAATGGTAAATGGACTTATTCTTATATAGGCCTTTTCTAGTCTAGCGACGACTCAAAGCACTTTACAACATATGCCTAACATTTACTGAGAATAGGGGATTGAGGCTAGATGCCCTTTTCCTGACACCCCAAGGTGGGGAGTCTAGTGTGCTATGCCCGACTTGGAGCCAAGCATTCTACCACTGGAACACCGCAGCCCCTTAAGCCCATTCACTCCAGATCCACTAGAAACTGAAACCTTTACAAGCAGCACCTGCTGGCTGGGTGAGTGTGCTTTGGTACTCTCTCCATCGCTCACTGACCATGTCTCTTGGGAGACCACAGCCATGGATAGTCCCTAAATGGCCTGGCAACCCTGTGGGCCAACTCTCTAACATCCCAGCCACTCCCTCATCTATCTCTGGGCCATTTGTTTTCTCTGGGAAGTGACAGTTTGGGGTTATACACACCTAGATTTTACAGTATTAAAGGCTTCCCCCTACTTTGTATCCTCCACCACACAGAAAACAGAGCTTCAGTCAGGCTATCTGGTGTCCATTAATCATGACATGAGAACTTAAGCTGCAGCAGCCCCGATCCCTTTGAGTGGCCAGTTGGGAGGAAAACATAGCTTCCAGATTGATTTTCACAAAGATAAAAGACAGAAATGGTATTAGAGGAAGTAAAATGGGGTTGGTGGGGTTTAGAGAGAAAACTAGCGAGAAACAAAGGTAATACTGTACAAACCCTGCACCTTTACCACATAATAGATAAGCTAAACCAAATGGATTAAGTTGAACTATGCTGAGACTGAAAGTTTTTATGAAGTTCTTTCTGTTGGGAAAACATAAAGTCATCCACGGGTATCTTTATACACACAGACAGACACACAAATACTCTCCTACTGACAAAGAACCGAGATACCTTATCTGTTCAGATACATCACACACACGACCATTTTTGCTTTTGGGGTAAGTAAGGACACCTTCCCCATTCCCAAAGAGGGAGAAACCTTTGGCCTTAAGCACCCCTAAGGCAAACTTTCCCCCCACTGACTGGGTGCACTGTCCTTGTCACCCTCCTAAATAACAAGATAACCCCCAGAGTAACTCAATTGTTTTGCTCAAAGCTGGAAAATGCTCCGAGAGGCACAGTAATGCGAACAGCATTTCCCCCTGGCAAATAACATTTCAAATAACAATAGACACACATTTGGATATAAAGGCAACTTGTCGAGGGACAGCTAAGCTTATTGCACCCTGCTGCTGAGCTGCTTTAAGAAGTATGAGCGAGGGTATTGTATACATAGGCCGCAAAACATATGATGATGATGTGAAACGAAGAACATTTTAGGTCAAAATCTCCAAACTTGCCTTTCCTTCAGTCCTGTGGACATCCAATCTTTAAAACAAAAAATCCCAGTCGTAGCCTCACCACCTTGTGAATATCTGAGGTTTAGTTGAGGTACGGATGTGATGTGTACCCAGCAAGTAACAATAATAGAGAAAAACTGTTTATCAAGATCAATTTTATGCTACTTGATTGTCTCATCATTGTAGAATTATGAAAATAGCAGTCGCGGTGCAGAGAGAGCTACGTTTTCTATATTACAGCAAAGAAGTACCATGACAATATATCCCAGAGTTGAATAAAATGGGCACAATTTCACATTCCAGGAAAGGTGCCTCATAAGAGATGCGCTGACAGCACTGAGAACGAATGGAGTGAATCAAAAGGTGAATCCTCTCAGAAGAAGGAAGAGTAAAGGCAATAAACGTGGGAAACAGTATAAATCCTGGGCTTTTTACAATAAGCGCGCACAGTAGGAAAGTGACCGACTTGTTACATTAGTCTGCCTTTGTCAGCCTGCTGCTCTATCCATCATAAAAGAAGAAATATTGTGTTTTTATCTCATCAGCCTCATGTAATGATAAGTTAATGATTCATTAAAGCTCCGTAGTAAATGATGACCTATAAATATTTCATATTTTCATCTCATAATTAAAGGAGAACGTTGCCCTGTTGCCATTATCAAACAGCAGAAGTGATTCCAAGACAAGCTACATCACTACTCCAGACACCCACTTAGATGTATGTATGTCTGCACCACATGAGCTGATTTTGTTGCATGGCCACAGCCAAAGCATGCTGTGACCTTCTTAAAGAGTGATGGAGAGCCATGGACCGTAATATATGTGCCCCCCTATCCCCCCCTACCCACACACACTTATCACTCAATCACACTACAAGGGTGGGGATGCATCTGGGCAGGCATACAAGATACAAAACAACTCAGTCAATCAATGGAACCCAGTAGCAGCGGACTTACCTTTGAGAATGCTGTGGCCATGCAGTACATCCCTTGAGACAATCACTGTGTAGAAGTTCTGGGAGAAACCTGGCCTGCATGTGGTTTTAGGTGGCTGGCCCACCTTCATCCCCTGAAATACAAAAGAAGACATCCTGATTAGCTTTGGCCAAGGGACTCGACACCACAGGGTCACTTGACTTAGCTCACCAGGTTCTGCACATTGCCATTGGAATAGTTTTGAGTACAATGTGAATAAAAGAGATGGTGATGATGACGATGATATAACTAATAATAAAGACATAAATATTAATGAGACTATTAATCAGATAATAATGATGACGGTGATATGAACATTATGATGATGATAATGATTAGGACATTGCAATAGTACAGCCAGTGTCCACCCACACAACGCAGAGACTAATCATGACATATAAAAAAGGACCTACCAATAATGAGTATTGATGATGTGACGAAAATGATGAGAGTGATGATGGAAATCATGATAAGGCAAGTATAATTTTGATAACGGTACTGAATATGATGATGATGATGATAATGATAGTAACTATGCTATGTTTAACTGAACAGATCATGCCATCTATGGGAAGCAGGAAGGGATGCGAGTTAGTGAAAAAGGGAGAGAGAAAAGATAGGAGGAAAAAAAAGGTACAAAAGACTGTGGGAAATCACATTGCATTGCTGAGACAGGGTTAAATTCAGCATCCCAGTATCACCAGGGAGAAACTCTTATTACCCTCACGGAGTGGAGCTGCAACAGACAATCTAAACTAGCACCATCATCTATGAATCAATGGGGGGGGATGATAAAATAAACCGTTGGATCGACCCTGTGTATCTCAAATGATAAACATATATAAGAGAGGGATTCAGACCTTTAAATTTGTGTCCCAATAGCTATAGGAGGCTAAAGTGTCTGTACCATGCATCTAAGCATGTTCCCACCAGAGATCCAGATTAAACGTGCTGTACTACTAGTCCATGCCTTCAGTTTACTGAGGCTGGCTGAGCCAGTCAAATGACACTCAGAAGCGGTGCACCTGGAGTGGTGAATTAAACAAGTTGGCAAGTTTATAGGAAGGAGCTCCGGGAAGGCTTAATGACGGTGTGTAAATGTCCACCAAAGTTGATCATGCACACGGCTAGTCTGCGGCATCCGCTCTTTTCCAATAACAATGATAATAGAGAATTACTGTATTTACCGTGCATACACCCCCCCAGACACACACATACACACACAGACCCTGACCGCAGTTGTTATACGTCCAGTTCAGCTCTAACCTCAGCCTATGTACAACTATACGCTTCACCCTCCCTCTAGCTCAACACTGCGGGGCAAAGTCAGCCACTTCTCACGCAGCGCACCGCAAAAGCCCAAGTTACAGCTACAGCAGTGCGGCAATTCCACGCGGAGATCTAAGCCACAGGACATCAAGTCGATCAGTCTTACCGATGATGCGCCCATCAGTAAGGTGCACGTTAGGACGACAACGCAGTAGATGTTCATCTTCGCAAAAATCGCGGACGAACAAATGAAGGAGAGAAACCAACAACTCGAGTTCTCCGCCAAACAGTAATTCCCGGAGTCCCTCTTCTTCTCTCTAGATGTGGAGTTTCTCGCACAGTCAGTGGCCGCCTGTAAAACACCGATTGTAGTACCGGTCTAGCGCAAAAGTGCCCCTGAGACAGAGATGCTGAGCTCGGTACAAAAGGAGCCCAGTGCCCATTGGACGCCAGCGTCGGCACAACCCCTCCCACTGCAAGACGGAGAGGGGCTCGTATAATGTCACTGCGCTTTAAATGACTAGCCTCTGTGATATCCGTGATACACTTTTAGAGCCCATTAGACAGAGATAGCTGAAAACGTTATTTTCCACGTAATTTAGATGCATTTGGTTTTTCTTCTTCTTCTCCGGATGCCATGCGGCTCTGCAGGACTGAGTGAAAACCGCCAATCGGAATCAACCTGTCCGTCGGCGCAGCGAAGCCCGTTTCACACCCCAACTCAGCCTCTCCGCTCCTGTCCCGACCCACGGCCCAAGTTTGGCCAGGTCTACCTTATCATACCATTCGATTCACGCGTCTTAGAGGAAAAGCTGCTGTCCAATAATAATAATAACAGGACTTGGATTGAGGGCTAAAGGAGAAACGCAAACCTGAACTCAAGTGCCTTTGGTTTCATGATTAGGACCCACGTTGTGGGGGTGGACGTGGACCTAGACAGGGTGTGGGAGCATATCGGAAGTCTGAAATGGCCTTTTGCCTTAGTTGGCTTCAGTATATTTCAGTAACCCTGACATTTCAGAGCCTTTAGTCCAGTGCCTCAATTTCCATATCAGAGGGGTCGTGACAATTTAATCCCATCAAAAAGGATGTGGCAGTATGACTGTCAATCAAAACAGTCCAGCGTCTGCGCCTGTCCCTGCCATGCACTTTGTAGCTCCACTCTCATGGATGATATATACTCGCCTCACCAGACTGTTCTCTTCACAATGGCGGGTCCATTACTTCTTTAGACCACCAAAGAACTCGGCAGTTTCAAAATTGGCTATTCTTTAAAGCCTAGTCGGGGAAAGGTATCTTTAAACTCCGAGTTACTATCAGCACAAACTCCATCTTTCTTCATTCAGGGCATTAAGCTTGTTCTAAAGCCCACAGGAGTAAGTGTAAAATGGCTGCTAAAGGGCTGGAAATTCACTGGTCTGTAGATTACATAACACCTTCAATACATGCATCATGTCACTTCTTTGTGTTTTGCACCCAGCAACTTCCATCACCCATCGCTGAGATAGGCCAAGAAGCGGATAGATTATGAGGGAGAAATAGTCCAGGTTCCTTTTACCATGGTGTTTGGAGGAAATTGATATGGCACCTTTTCAAGTGACAAATAATTCTCTTTCCTGTTCACTTTTCTGCAGTTTACTACCATCAATACATGAATTTGTACTTAGCCACCCTGTACAATGAGAAATTTTATCCTCGAGTCAGTTACTATGGGGGATTTAACAGTGCTGAATAGCATGCAGTGTACAGTTGTAGGATGGCCCCTTTTACTCACAGTCATAATCATTTTGGATAAGATGGACAAATACACGTCTAAATTATAAACTGACCTTTTCTGTCTCTAGCAGAGAGCAAGGTGTGAGGATTGGGCTACATACAGCATTGCAGATGCTAGAATTGGCAATATAATTGGACTGAGCATCCTTATGTGCATGATGGTTGGACCTAAATGTAACAATAATTGCTCCACTTAAACTGCAGGCTCTGAGATTTCGAAGCCTAAGAAGTAAAAACAATCTGGAAGTAATAGTTTATGACCAATTTTGAGCATTTGCAATCATTACTAACCACAATATTAGTCAACCAATGAATAATCTGCAATAGCAGCGGTTAGCAATGTTGCCTCAGCAAAAAGGTCATGTGTTCAAATCCTGGGCTGTCCCAGGTCCTTTCTTTATTGAGCTTACATGTTCTCCCCATGTCTGTACAGGTTTCCTACATGTTCTCTGGTTTCCTGCAATCAAAAGGACATGTATGTTAGGGTTAACAGTCCTGGCTGTGCCCCTGAGCAAGGCAATGGAAAAAAGAACCAAGCAGCATAGCTCAGGAGGTAGGGTGGTCATCTTGTAATCGGAGGATTGGTGTCTTGATCTCCTGCCCCTGCAGAAAGCACGTAGAAGTGTCCTTGAGCAAGATACTGAACCCATAACTGTTCCTCAGGAGCTGCAGCTGCACACTGTTCTCATACAATGGGATGGGCTATATAAAGAGAACAAATTATGTTGTGTTTATGTAAAATAAAAATTAAAAAAAAGTTTAATCTAAAACTGGTCCCCGGGTGCTGCAGCTGGTCCTACACAATAAGATGGGTAAAACCCAAAAAACAAATTCCTTTGTGTGTATGTACAATGACAAATGAATGAATAAAGCTAAAGCCACTTCTTGTTTGTGGTGGAGGGAACCCATTACTAGGGGATTGGTGTAGTCATTCTGTGAATACTTTTCATCTTTGCTTGATGTTAAGAAATTAGGGTGTTCCAAAATGAAGTAATTTGAGAATTGCAAGATGCTCGTCTTGTATGCGAAACCTCACCAGCACCGTTACATCCATCCCCCTGTGCACATCCACTAACATGAACATAGTGATAGTTGTAGGGCAACTTTACAGAGGGAAGACCTCAGACTCTCCAGTCCCCCCTCACAACACAAACACAATGATATGAAATTACTGTTTTGCATAATTACTACCCTGAAGAGGGGCTGACTCATTCCCTGCTGAGGGTAGTCAGTGGCTCGGAGGTACCCTGCCATGTTTCAGAACGCCAGTAAATTATTCCACTCCAGTATTAAGAACTTGCCTAATAAAAATACCATCTGGCCACTAGAAGTGAATTGGTTTAAGGCCATGCTAAATTATTAAACAAAATCTCACCAAATGGGTCCCAGTTCTCCTTTTAAGTGGCAAAAATAAAGTTTTGAACACCTTCACTGTAGACTACACAGTCTGCCATTTCTTTAATTTCATACTCTAGTTTTTAAGTCAAAATGGTTCTTTGTGGTGAGGCCAGTCTTACTTACCTACAACCACCATTTTCTATGACTGAGGGCGTTTTTATATAAAGTAATATTGCTTCGTACTGCGCCCAAATACAATCCCCACTCCACTCAGCTTTCACATTACCATCATCACAGAAAATCGAATCAGTAGATCTGGACACATTTTTCTCACATTATTATATTGTGCCATACTCGAGTGCACTTGCATATGGATATACATGGGATCTAGGCATCTTGTGTGCATACATAGATTGTGGAGGAGGCAGGCAGGCAGACTGGTCTCTAGAAAATACTGGATTGAGCTTCAACTGAGCAGAAATTAGTCTGGTTCAAATTTTGTCAGCCATGTTGGATGTACCCAATACCACACCTAGCACTAGGTACATCCAGAAAAACTCCTCATGTCGCCTGTTTTTTGGGGCTCTTTCATTTACTTGATACCTACAAAAATTAAAATTCAATTTATAAGAATTTTATAAATTTTGACCGACTGGATTTTTCTCTTGAACAAGCAAATACAATAATGTCTGAATTTTAGATTAAAATTGAGGGGTGATAGGAAAGTTTTTAGTTATTTTGCCTAGAACACACAATCCCCATTCTTTCAAAAATCCCTCATTTGTTTTCAATCCTCCTTCAAATTTCCCCAAAATTTAAAATACCATATAAACTCTTTAGAATTGACCCAATACATATAATTGTGCTCCATACGGAGTGAATTATGCTTTTTTCTCATTGAAATTCACTTAATATGTATCAATATATACCTACATCATTAATGATGTGCATGTAATAGATTATCACATTCCAAGGGGTCATTTAAGCATTTAGATGAAAATTGCAGCCCTTAGGCATTAGTGACCTTTTCGTGTCGATAACACGTTGGTAACATGTCAACAGCTCAACTCAACAGTATACCTTGCACTTTCTGTGTGCTCTCAACAGTTTTATCATCTTCTATTTCTGTTGCTTCCATACACAAAATATTCTTTGTGAATTATACATACATACACACACACACACACACACACACACTCTCTGACCGAACACATTCCTTGCTCTTGTTTTGTTCTCATTTTGTCATCCTTGGATTTTTACTTATGAAGATGATCTTTATTAATAAGCTCAAGCAGCTAGACCCAAATTCCTCTTTAGATTCAACATCTTTAGTAGTATCGATAAGACGACTGTAAACAGTCCATCGCAGTAAGACAAACCAGCCGATTGGCTCAGTCGCTGTCCCAGAGCCACTGGCTGCATGGTATGTCCGTGTACATGAAAGTGGAACGTGG
>OMLC01031336.1:8065-41829 GCA_900302585.1 Regalecus glesne
GTAAGGAGAAAAAAGTTATATGCATGAAAGTGTTAAAGGTAATATTTCTCTGATGTCTGCAACCATTTTGTGGTATGGGTATTACGAGTTTCCAATGCTCAACACCTTATCTTGGAGGGAAACTTCAGCTGCTGTCCGGACACTCACCAGTTTAAAGTAAAGGGACTTATTTTTATAGAACATCTTACTAGTCTATTGACCACTCAAAGTGCTTTATAATGAATGCCTCACATTTACCCGGGCATGGGAGATTAAGGCTGGATGCCCTTTTCCTGACATCCCGCTGCAGGATTGAATCCGATATCCTCAACTTGGAGGTGCGCGCCCTACTGCTGAGTTACCACCAAGCCTCACTTCTCAGTAATTATTGTTGTCTATGGATTTTTTAATAGCTTTTTTCCAAAGGAAACTGCATCATTTTGTTGCTGTGAATCGCAAACATGGCTTAAGAGACAATCAGTCTTTAAAACGTGCTACATTGCACACAGTTGCACATCTTATTTTGGAAGTGCGTCACAGGCGCTCCATGCTTGATGTGCTTCTGTTTGCCTGTTCCATGTTTTACTACCTAAACAAGTCAAAGGGAAATTAGTTTATTTAGGATCAAGTCTTTGTATACTTTACATAATAGTATGTCATTCGTTTCAGACCATATGCAGTTGTTTATCTTCATTCTCTAGTCATTATTGGGGTATACAGCCTCTTAACAGCCTCCCTCTTGCTCACGTTTTACATTACCGTGTTGGTCAATTTTGAAGCATACCATGGCAATCAAAATAATGACGTTTTTAAGAGGGGGTCTATGCTTTAGAGTTGACCGTGTTTCCTTTTCCCTGATGCCAAATACTGTATGGTTTTCAAGATGCTGGTTGTTGTTAATCTGATTTTCTCATCTCATTTTCAAGGACCTGTGAGGCTACCTTGTGTCTTGATAGAAGCTCGGAGTGAAACTGTCAACACAAAATTATCATTTTAACCCAATGCACATTTTCAATAATGACATGATCACTATTTCTCCCATACCCTCTGGGACTGGAACACTGTCTATGGTCCAATAAGTTTATTTTTTTGTTGTTTTCTGTGTACTTGGGAGATTCATTACAGTGTAAATACATTTTTAAAAACTTGTTAAGCCACATATTTGCTGCTTGAGCTCAATATAATTTTGTGTTTATAAATTGCAGTTAACAATAAATAAGAGAACAATTCAAAGTGCCACAGAACAATTCATCAACAGTCTCTGAGAGGCTTGCTTGGAGTTGAGGCCATCTACTGAATGACACCATTGTCTGTAGTGAAGAGCTCCTCATCAGCTGTCAGAAGGGAAATCCACTAAAACTTGGTCCAGGACAGCTTGATATAATTTAGTATAAATAGAACTAGATGACAGGAGTTAAAATGTGCTTTGTTTAACCACGAACAATAAGAAAATACTCAAGTTATCTTCTGTCATTTGGAAAGCGCCTCTTGCATTAGTTCCATGACTCATGAGTCTTGCAAGTTTCTCCAACTTCGGTTTCCCGATTCTGTCAAATGATGATGATCAGGAATAGAAATCCTCAGCCAGCATCTTCATTCTTTTGTTCTCTCGTTCTGGGGTTGGAGCACTGGGCGCACAGCGAACCATAGTGTCTTGATCCCTGTTCTCATCAGAGTCTATGATGGGAGCTATATCCACCTCATCCATCCCAACTTGGGAACCTTCTATTGGACTATTAAAGCCATCCTTACCAATCTTAGGATGATACCACTTATAATAAACTATCTTAAGTAAAAGGCCAATGACATATGTTGAAATTGTTATAGAACAAATGATCACTGCAAAGGGAATGGGTTGTTCAAAATGTTTTGAGTCGTAATAGATCTGCCAAAATGACAGACCACAAAGCAACAGGATATCCAGCATCACATAGAAGTGGTAGATGATAGATCTGTTCCTTGTTTCTCCATCACACACATTGAACCAGGTGAAATACCAGATCAAACCCACTGTGGCACGGAAGAGCCACTCACCTCCAGTGCTGTCCATGAGGTCAGTTTCTGACATCCAGGCAAAGAAAAACAAAATAATCCAAGAGCAAAAGAAGTGGGTGAAAATATAACAGGGCAGGAGAGAGGCGAAGAGGGCTAGCCCAATAATTCGAGAGATGATGAGCAGCAGATTCCAGAAAAAGTAGACCAATGAAGAGCATAGACTCAGTTGATTCTTGTCAACCAGGAAGGACCGCAGGGACCGGTGGTACATGGTTATGCTGTAGGCGATCGCTGATGCAGAGCCCAAACCTTTTAAAACTGATATAAGATGGAAATGACTGCATCAAACTGTAAAGGATGATCTGAAGGTTGTATGTGGTTGTAATGGTCTCTCACATTAGAAAAGTGAAAATCACAGCAACCCTAGATGACATCATTATATCATGGATATTGACAATGATAAGACTGACAGCGTTGAAAGTGTCTGATCATTCGCGGCTTTAATGCCACGTGATGAAAAGACCTTTGGATAACTCTTACTGATTAAGTACTACAGTTGTATATACAGGAAGTATTAAGAACTTCTCTACCAAAGTGAGACAGACCAGCTTCACAGCTTTACTGGTACGTACTTATGAGGTAATCCATCAGTCCCCTCTGGAAAATGATGGAGAGCATGAGGACCAACTGTGGGGCGCTCTCAGTGAAGGTCTCTATGAAACGCAGCAGGCTGAGGTCATGGGTCAAATACACTTTTAGGTGTTGTTTCATTGTGATGGCCTTTCTTATGGAGACCTCCATTATACCTGCATACCTGGGTGGGACAAGGTGCCTGAATGAGTCCACTTTGCTTCAGAATCACAACACTCAGCCAAGTGTACATATTTCACTTTACATTGGTTCTATGGATATCAGATGAGCTAATGTTCAGATGATACTGAGGTCCGGTCATGGGGTTGAACAGGATATACGCTATCTCCTCTACACGGAAGTAAATGGATAAATGGAGAGAGTCTTGACATTTCAAAGCAATGACGATACTTCTTTCAACTTCCACACAGACACGTAGGGGAGCCCGTCCTAATGAATATTTCAAATAAAACTCAAGTTTCCATCTTTGCGTTTTCGGTTACCTGCATTTAAATGGGTGTCAATATAGCAGGTTCCCCACCATCAACTAAACAGAAGCACACTCCACAACGTTCAACACATGGAGATCGGTTAGACCACAGAGCTTATACAACCTGAGATAGACGCCAGCCTGGAGTATGTGGACGAGAGTGAGTGCGGGTCTGTTCAGGCAACCCTCCACCTTCGTCATCATCTTGAACTTGTCATACTGATACCAGAGCCAGCTGTAGACCTGTGCAAGCACCGAAGAGCCGACCAGAAAAAGCACCAGGAGACCCAGGTACACGTAATCTTCCTGCTCGTAGAAAGTCACGACTGTCCATGCATCCAGCACTATGTCAGCCAGAAAGAATACGAGCCCCACAAGGGTCATCGAGAGGTCCAGGCGAGACTGCTTGAATGCGGCTTTAACCTCCATGGTTGTCTGCAGACCTCAGTTCTACACTTCTGGATTATCAAATAGCCAACGCATCCACTCGTCAGGCGTTTATACGTCCGTTTCTCAGACGATCTCTCAGCCAGACACCTCTAGAAAAGGAAAAGAAATGCTTGAAAAGTGGAAGAAAGTGAATCAGCCAAAGTTCAGTCCACTTGTTAAAAGCCGCCTCTTCCCTCAAGTGCTCCGTCCAATAGCAGGTCGTGTAAATCACGTGACTCTTAAATGTACACAGTGTGCGTACGCAACACTGACAGCGATTAAGTGATCTGAGAGCAGAATCGGACTTTCCTCGTAATCAAAACAGCATCAAATATTATTTCAATTATCCAAGTCAAGAGTAAATTACATACATCCTAGCATACTAACCCCCTAACAGCAAAGTTCACACTAAAGAAAACAATTGAGGAGGTGGTTTGAAAACATTTTAATAGCGCTGAGGTGAGGATGGTTTACGGAGAATTATCTTTAAATTTGGTTTCAACACATCAGTATGATGACGAACTTGATCCATATTCCCCATATTTTGCATGACAATCCTACTTCTACTACTACTATAATTTGCTCAACAATCTGGAAAGTAAAAATTCCAAATGATTTGAATCAGATCAACTGGACATAAAAATATGACGTTTTGAAGTTCATTCGAATGTCTGAATAAACTCTGAATCGGTTAGCCTTCTCCTGATAATCGTGACAAATTGTTTGGATTTTTTCCACTACCTGGAATATTGAGCAGAAAAACCACCGTTGATCTGATCTATTAGGGCATTAGCAGGCTGGAGCCTGTGGGTGAGTACTGCTGATTTACATCTCTATCCCCTGTCAGGGAGATCAGGAACTAATTGAGTTGATGAAGATGAATGATGAAGGACGAATTCGGATGAATGTCAAAATGTCCTATTTTTTGTTTACGTCCAGATGATCAGATTCATTTTCACAAACATTACTACTACTTCTAGTAATATAGTCGTTTTGGCTGGATCGGCTAAGAGTCGTCACATTTACCACAACAGTCTAAGCCTTAGACTGGTAAATGTAGACTGGTAAATGCCTTAGACTCTAAGGCATTTACCTTCAAAAGCCAACGAGTGAACCCTGAAACACTGAGGGTTTCAGTACCTACACACTGTTAAAACCCCTTCAGATAATACCGAATGGATGGATTCTAAAAGAGACGGATTATTCCACACACTGAAAAATAAAATGACTCAGTACACATAAGTCAACTAGCCATTTAAAGTGACTGAGAAACGTTAACATCATGGTTACTCACAGCTCCTTTATTTCAAAGTCATATTCCAGCTTCCCTTGGTCAGCCATTGTTTAGTTGGCTCTACAAGGTTCGGTTTACATGGACTGACTTTTTGACCTAACTTGACTTTTCAACATGAGAAACACGATCACACATACCCTGTCAACATAGTAGTCCAACATACTATATTACACAGTAACACAGAAAAGTGACAGTGGGCTATTCATTCATTAAACTTGAGAAAGAGTAGCATAACATGTTTGACAGTGTATAAGAAAATCTTATTTTTTCTGTTTCAATTAGCATAGCTTGTAAGTGTACAAAAACATATAAATGAATATTTCCACACGTGGATGATTCTCACAAAACCACCTTTAGTCAAGGTGAGGAATTGACAGACAAAATTACAAAAATTATCAAACTAATCTGTTCTAATCTGTGTATATCAAACCGCATTGTGCATTGTATATGGTGCTATTATTATTTTTGTAGTTGAGGTAGTAACTCATATTTTTTAACCATTTTCCATGTAAAGGTTCAACACCATAATGCATCCTGAGTCGTTTTCTTTTACATTATAACAAACCTGCAATTTAATCCACACATAAATACAACAAATGGTTGAAATGGTACTGTAACTTTCATAAAGGCTCTCTGGACCCTTTAGGCCAACTGCTTACATTTCGTTCCTGGTTGTCACCCAAGTTCGCTTCAATACATTCTAACTGATGGTATTAGTATGTTGGGCTTAATATTGATAAATTACAATGATTTTGGATTAATGTGTGTGTCCGGAGCATGTGGCATCCATTACCGATAACACTGCCTATTTGCCCCTGTTAACATCCCTGTTTATTTGAATAGAGTTCTTTTTGACCCATGGCGCTCTGTATGGAAGAGAAGATACAACATTTCTCCAAGTTAAGATGTCCTTTCAAGATTAAACTATCGATATGTTAAAGATTATATTTACTGACACCCCAGTGTACACTACTAACAGTCAATACCATAATGTGCTACCATATTTTTTTAAGTTATAGATTCTAAAATAGCCAGAATGAGAGTGAAAATATTTCTTCTGTAGCATCATGGCTATGCTAACTATTATGCTAGCTAGTGTTATGATCATTCATTACCGTAATGCTCTGCATGACTCCAAGTTGGTGAGAGTCACCCATATGTTCTCAGCCAAAAGCAGAGTAATAGAACAACAGCAATTGATGACAAGAAAATATTGACCCACATTCTGAAGATGATAAAAATAACATTCGTATTGGATTTAATATTTCTAGTAGTGGTTCACTCCAATATTTTAGAATGAGCTTAATCGGATTACCACAAATACCACAAATTAAATACAATTTCTAAGTCTGTGTTTTACTTCAAGATATATTTGGCTTCTGTGTAAAATGCAGCATAAAACAGTTTAGTCTACAGATGGACTACTGGCTTGTAAAATTCCATTGTTACCAGACAGCACGTAACTTATTGTGTATGATTGATTCCAATACATACAATCAAAATACAGTGCTGGCCATATTTCCCTTTGTCCTATTGATTCTACTGACATATTCCTGCTCTGAGTAAAAATAAGTGGCATGGCAGGCCATTCTCTTGTTAACAAGCTGGGATGACAAGGCATCATACTGGATGGAGAAGTCTCTAACAGCCACTTTTCCATCTGGCATCTCATCAGTTAGTCCTGGGTCCCTCACTGGAGGTCGCCACAATTTAGGGTGGAAGCAGCAGTAGTACAACGTTTTAAAGCTGAGTCCGAGGAGGTAGGTGATAGACAGAGCAATGAGCACGACACAGGCATAGGACTGTGTCAGGACTAGGTCCCGGTAGCACCACCAGGTGGACAGCAGGATCCCTCCATCCAAGGTCATAAAGCAGTGATAGATGATGCTCCTGACCCTGGTCTGCCCCTCTGCCACATTAAACCAGCTGAAGTACCAGATGAGACCTATGGTGGCCCGGTAGAGCCACTCCCCAGCTGTGCTGTCCATGAAGTTAGTCTTCTGTTGCCAGGCCCAGAACACAAAAACAGGCCACAGCAGCAGAAAGTGAGCAGCAATGTAGTTGGGGATGACGGAGGCAAAGAGGGCAATGGCTGCCACTCGTGGGGCAATCAGCAGCAGGTTCCACAGGAAGTAAACCAAAGAAGAGCCCCAACCCTGCTGAGCCTTGTCTGGGAGGAACGAGCGCAGGGAGCGGTGATAGTCCACCACCATCCAGGCTATGGAAGTGGTTGATGCAGCAACACTCACACCTACAAAACAGAAGTTGTGTAAACAGTCAGGAGCAAATGAGAAGTGGAATGATGATACACAAGTTGACTCAAAGTTTCACAACATCTGCAGCCTATATTCTTTACTTCATCTGCAGGGTTGAGTAAAAAACAAATATTGTTGGACAAAACTGGGCAGTTTAGAGTTATGCAATGTAAATATATTCAGTATAGAAAAATCAGCTATTTATAATTCCTAAACCAACTCAAATGATTTCATTCAGATAACTCATCCTGACCTGTCAAGTGCATGGTCAGTCTTACAAATGGCAACATAGCTAGATGGCTTTTGAAACCTCTTTCCGATGTTTCAATTGCACAATTCTACACTACATGCAGGGTTTCAACTGAAGTTCACAGCTAATTAAACAGATTTGCAGGCAACTTGCTTCAGACGCGCTGATCAGATGCAGTGATTTATTTCTATTCTATTATGCATGGGCAGCAATGCAGTTTGGAGTGACAAACATGTGATTTCCGTCAAAATATCCATCAAACTCTGGTTTTGTTAGGCTTTTCAATAGCCTATCAAATGAGTGTAAACTTGCATAGTTCTGTGTTTCAGCATTACACCTATAATAAGGAAATCTACTTTCTTAAGTGGCTTAAAAAATACGGTATCGAATCTCAGGATCAGGATCAACTTCTTGTTGTTTTATTCAACCGTTATCGAGTCCATCATAACATCTTCTATGTATGGTACAGCGGAATGAACAGTCAAACACGGAAAAACTGCAGCGGATTGTCAACAAGGCATCCAAAAATCAAAGATAACCCGCTCCTCTCAGGTGAATCTCTACATCATTACCAGGATGTAAAAAGAGCACAGATCATCTCCAACCCCTCACATTCTACTCGTCATCTTCTCCAGCTCCTTCCCTAGGGAGGTGCCACAGGTCACATAAAGACAACACACTTCAAAAAGTTTTTTTCCCCTATTGCTGTCAAGACTCGGAATTCCTCCCTCCTCACATACCACTGGCATACATTCTTCCATTTACCTAAGTGCTGTGCATGATATGTCTGTTTCTGATATTGCATCACTGTATTGTTCATGATAATATGTGGAGTATTACCTGTTATGCTGCAGTTTAACATGCTGTACCGAAAGCAAATTCCACTGGCCTTGGTTGTGTGGCTAATAAACAATCTAACACAATTTAGTCTAAGCCTGTCATACCCTTTATTCTAGACTAAAAATTGGGCCACATCTATGAACAAGGAACAAATAATAAAGCCATTGGCAGATAGCAGATCCACTGATATCCTGATGCCTACAGCAAGTTGGGTTGTGAACTGGTCAATCAAAGCTGCAGGCATATGCAGGTGGCTCCAGAGCTGATTCACATACCATTTGTCACATACCATTTGTCCTGTTCCCATACAGGTCTATGGATGTCTTATAATGTTAGTTTTGTCAGATAAAACTTAGGCATGAAGTAACTCACATTGTACAGTCCTGGCCTTGTTGGTGTGCAGCATAATGTATGTCATGAGGGTGAGCTGAGGGGCACTCTCGCAGAAGGTCTCAATGAGCCGCAACATGCTGAGGTCATGCATCAGGTAAACCGCATATTCCGAGCCCTGTTCCTTTCGCCACCAAACCCGAAAGCCTTGCCATATCGCAGAGATGTGCCTGCATGGATGAATGGAATGAGAAAGGTCTGAACAATGGTTCTAATTACATTATCTACGACATGTAAAATATGCAATCTGACACATCAGTGAAGAGAATTTAGCAATAACGCCTGAAGCCAAGAAACCCATCAAATGCATTATGGGAATGATTCCTCACATGTGCATTGCAAACATTCAGTTCTCTACCCTGACACCAGACACACCTGTTGATGGGCCTGTGAGTTTGCTTTATGACATCTCTACCAGTCAAGTGTAATCAGATATCTGCTTGAGCTGTTCTGCATGAACCTTCAACTTCATATGAATAGATTGACTGAAAACAAACCTGCTTTGAGTTTAACTTCAGGAGCGTAAGACATTTCCAATAGACAAAACTTCACTCATTTTTGCATACATTTGCATACCCTCAATTCTATGTTTATAGAGTGGACTGATGCCATTCAACAGGTAACTTGAATGTGTATTTTCATCGTAACTACTGAACTTGAACTCAGTTTAACAAAAATACCCAGATCATTCTATTTATCTAGGTTAGTGTAAAAATCCAGACCGTCTCGATCATTTAAACATTACATGATGGACATGCACCACATGCATGACCTTGTTCACTGATCTGCGCCTTGTTTAAGACGCTGAAGCAGGGCTCTATCTACCTGCAGAAGAAGCCCAGCTGGAAGACATGCAGAAGGCAGTTGAGTTTTACACGGTCGCCAAACAGAAAAGTCTTCGCCGAGGTCTGTGCGTTAGTCCCTTGCAGAGCTTTGTCATACTTGAGCCAGAACCAGCTGAACATCTGGACCACCACAGACGACAGAACCATGAGGCCGACCAGCACCCCGAACCAAAAAAAGTCACCGTGCGAGTAAAATTCGGTGGCCACCCACAGGTCAGATCCCCAGTCGAACAAATAGGTGCACACACCGATTAAGGAGAAAAGGAAATCGAGACATGAATATTTAGTTAAGTCCATGGCTGGGTCGGGAGGCAACCTGGTCGACTGTTAGCCAACACCGACCAAGTTAATCCTTCTCCTGTACCGTTATCTCCCCCATGCGACCTCACCATTCTCTGCAATACGAAATTGCGCCCCGTTATTTTCGTTACCAAGACAAAGGGTCATCCCGCTCATGTTTGCTCAGTTGCGCTTCGTGTAAGCAAAGCGTGGCTGACTTGCTTGTTTTGGTAGCAGGTAAAGCTTTATTTTAAACTTCCAACAAGACGTGCAGAACAGGCAAACTGCGACTCCTGCTCAGCCTGGGGCGATACTACCTAAGCTCCTCCCACCACTACTCAAACATGTGTGCGGCATGTCGTAAAACCGGGCTTGAGCAGGATAAATACCAATCAATCAATACTTCAATGATCAGTCGAAATTAATCTATTGATCACGTTTTGAATATTGAAATACAATGTGACCCCCAGACCTCTGAAACCTGATTTCATGCCAACATAAATAATGTGGATCTGACCATTTGTCAGAGCAATGTATAAATTCATAGAGTGTTAACAGTAGTGTAGCATGGGATTTTAGCCAGGCTCTTCTGTATCTCACTGCATCCTGCATTGATCTCCAATAACCACAATACATCCTACTGTCCACTATAGTAGCTATTCCAGCACTGAGTGTGGTGGGTTCAATCCCACCGTGGGCCACCGGGAAGGGGTATCAGATGTGTTCAACCATTGTGGTTTTTGTGATATTAATTTAATGTCGGCGAATATGAGTTTCATTCATTCCAAATATAGCCAGTAATGACAGGTCCCTCCTGGGCCACCCTTGAGGCAGACAGGCCTCATCTCTTCACTTGTGTTTACAGGCCGTACCAGAGGGCCTCAACTTCCCATCTATATGCAAACTATTCACCATTCCGGATAAGGCCAAAGATGGTTGTGTAACCTACAACCTTCAGGCGTTTAACAGACTGGTATCCTGAGGTGCAGTCATTTGTGCTGAAGGAGAAGAATAGAGGGGGAACTTGCATCCCTGGGGGCTCCAGTGCTGATTGTACCCTATCCACTTGTTGTACATCGCTCTGGATAAGAGCGTCTACTAAATGCCTGTAATGTAATGTAATGCAATGATTGTCCGGGTGCTGAATGTGGTTCCCCCAGCCTAACCTACTACCTCTAGTCTGCCAGGTAGTTCATAATCCATTGGCAGATGGGTGCCGGTAGAGGGGCTGGACACGTTTGGAGTGGAGGGTCAAATAAATTGTGTTCTTTCATAATCAAATGTCCTTAAGTTTTTAACAAGAGTCTATCATTTGCATAATTTGGGAAATTGAAAATACATGCTCGACAGACTAATTTTGATTGCATATGTCAAGTTTCCATCTAGACACTTTCCAATGCCATGTAATGAATTCAGTCTGATATGACCTGTTCCAATCCTGCTCATTAAACTCTAGTCTCTCCCATTTATCTTTCCTTCACTCCAGCTTCTTTCTGGATCCATTATAGATATATTCCTCTCAAATTGTCATCCCACACGATTTGATTATGGGGCCGAATAAATCAATTTATTTCTAATCTGCTTGCTTATGTCATAAATTCAACCTGGCTTGCTTTAAATCCGTGTTTTGAGCCAAATGGCCCACTATGTAATTCAACTTTATTCCCACATTAGCGGGAATCCACAGAACCGCACATCTACTGCCCACCGCCAATAAACGTAGAAAAAGAGGCGATCAGAGACACGCCTCTCCCCGCTCTCAGCCTATTGTATTGAAGGGACGGTCGGTACATTGAGGCCTTCCTTTTGGAGCGGATATTCGTTTTCGATCGTACCTCTCCGGGAGATACAGTTCGAAAAAATGTCCCGAGTATATATTGGAAGACTAAGCTACCGAGCCAGGGAAAAGGATGTCGAAAAGTTTTTCAGAGGTTACGGGAAAATACTAGAGGTTGACCTAAAAAATGGGTAAAGTTTATAAAATTTCCTCCGCGTTGTGTTTAGGCCTATTTTCCTTGTGGCAGGCTTCAACATGCAGACAAGGCCGAAATAGCTCTAGTTAGCCATCAAACTTCGCCTGGTTTTAATTGCTAAAACTATCGCTAACTGCCAGCATCTATAGAAAGTATATAATTTTTTCAACTTAAATCTCTCCGAATGAATAATGGGGCCGCTAAAATGAAGGTTAACAGTTTGTTGTCAACGACTTACTGAATGCTAACCGAGGTTAACGCCAGATACCCTGTTTAGCATTAGCTACTTAGTGGCTAGCCTTGTTTTCGGGTTGTACGTGGCCATGCTTCACTAGTGGTTCTGCGACTTTGAAAATGTCTTCCCTCGACATGTTGAGCAGATCTGATATTTATGTTCTGGTAAAACCTACCAGTAGGAGTATATATTTATCATGAACTGTTACACGTCGTGCCCGCCTTCTTCCGCAGTGTTAGGCAAACAATGAAAACAACTGACAACGTGTACAGGCTGTTATGTTTTTGGTTTTTCTGGGGTAAAGACGGGTTTGATACTTCCTATTTGGCTCAGAATCATAAGATTAGTTTTACTTCCGCGCATCTAAAATTGCAATGAGTAATATAGTATCATAATATACACGTTTTTCATATGCATGGTAATGTGTACATTATTTAATATATTGCTTTTTCATTCGCAAAAAATACGGTGAACACGAACAAACTAAAACATCACAAGCAGAGAAAAATGCACTCCAACGTGAATTTTATAGTGCTTGAAATGGGTTACTAATTGGGATTTTTTACAATTTAAGATAGAGAGAGAAAAACATTGCATTCAAGATATATGTATAAAGAATTTTAAAAATCAAGTGATGTAAAGGTTATTGGATATGAGACCGTTTTTATTAAAAGTTATATTAAGTCTTGACTGAAGACTCACCTCTCTGTCCTCAAATGTACTCAAATTTAGGAGCATAGTTGAAGAAAGATGAATCCCCAGTTCTATTTTGGGTGCAGTTTATTCAAAATGTTTGTTTAAATATTTACCTGTGATCCAGTTTTAATTCACTCTTTCCCTCTGTCCAGGTATGGTTTTGTTGAATTTGATGACCCCCGGGATGCAGATGATGCTGTGTATGACCTCAATGGCAAAGACTTGTGTGGGGAGAGGGTTATTGTTGAGCACACCAAGGGACCGCGCCGAGATGGAAGCTATAGTGGAAGGAGTATGTATCAAGTAAAATGTTACAAATAATGGGTTCTAACTCATTTGGTGGAGGGTTATCATTCACTCGATCATTGGAATTCCAATTAGATGCAAATATGAGCTTGTCCTTGGTGGCTGATGTGCATTCAATTTACTCACTAATGATCATAAAAGACATGTCCTGCTTTTTTAGTCTTGACATTAGTTAAATCTTCTGGGGATATTGATAGATGGGTGGCTTTTGACTGAAGATAGAGATGTGATCTTTATCACTCATGTTTCAATTTAGTCAACAGTTTGATTCAGAAGTTGCCAGAAGTGTTCAATAAATGAGACTCGGTTGTTCCTATCAAGAATCAGGCAATGGCTTACCATAGCGGTGTGGGCATGCCACTACATGGCCCATTGCAATGACACCAATGTGAGCCATGAGCCACGATTTGCCACTGCAGCATGACGTGGGGCGTTCTGGCAAAGGTTGAATCTTGTTCAACTTTTTTGTCAGAGGTCATTGTGTTTGATTTATTTTGCTGAAACCCCTGCAGCAACCACTGGCACAACATCAACGCACAGCCCTCATTCAGAATAAATGAGAGGATTTGCGTTCTTGATGCATTGCCTGATTCTATCTGAATGCAGCCCAATTTCATCGATCGTTGCTTTTGTTCTAATCTCACTCCGCCTTTACAGGTTTCTGATGGTCTGTTTAGCATACTGGTGTGTAAGTTTCAAGACGGGGAAACAAGGTTAATATATATGGTCTTTCAAATTGATTTTAGACAAGATACGAGCTTCAAAGTGTGGCGTATGAACCCTTTACAGAAACTGAGAGATTATAGTGGGGGTTTGTGAGAGAGCATTTTCAAGTCAGTAGATTTTACAGTTAAACTTGTGTGCACCAGAGCCACCAATGACTTGAAAATCTTTCATTTCCATATGCTGGTTTGCAAAAACAAATATTAAGTAAGAGCAAGAATGCCATTACTTGGGAACAATTAATGCCATAGTTGGCTTGGGATTTACTTGCAGATGGAAGACGATAATTGCTTTGATCTGAATATACTACTGTAAATTTATCAATTTCTTGTTTAGTGTATTGTAATCCATTGTTTTCTAATAAAGGATTTTTAATGAATGTCAATTTAAAGGTAAAGACTTAACAAAGAACCTCAATGTTTTAATTGAAAGAGTCCTTTGCTGACTGCCTGCCCCTATTGCTGGCCATGGTGTCCCCTTTCCAAGAGTGTGGTTTGACCATTCTGGGCCCCTGGGCAGACCAAAAAAGGGAGCCATTGTGAATGAAGACCGCTTTTCCCATTAGGCCCAGGCCGGGTGGTGAGGATACCATGGGGTTAGGAGCAGATGTGGGTTCAGTTTTAATAGGTGCCTGAAAAGAACATGTTTATAACAGTGAAATGTTTTTTTTAAGACATGGTAGTTTAGAAACTTTTAGTTCACCGTAAGTACTACTTAAGTCTTCTTGTTTTTTGTTATTTTTCCTTTTTTTAGTAGAGTGGGCTTATTCCATTCTGTCAATATCTAACCAGTTACAGTTGTCTTGTATAGGCCTAGATTTTCTTCATGAAGAAAACAGGTTTTGTGGACTGGTAGGAAAGATGAGTTAGCGAGTGTAATGAATTACGGTTTGATTTGTTTTATTTTTGTGTGTAGCTCTTTGTCGCTTTTGCTTTTCCCCTTTTGTTTTCTTTCTCCCAGATTTAAATGGAAACTGTTTCTAGTGTGTAGCTTGGAGTTTAGTCTTGTGGCTCTGTCTCAGTGAGTGTGTAATCTCATTGTTCCTGCTCTTTTCCTTCCTTATTACCTTAAAAGGTGGATATGGGCGGGGGGGAAGAGACAGATTTGGCCCACCAACTCGGACAGATTATCGGCTCATTGTTGAGAACCTTTCCAGTCGTTGCAGTTGGCAAGACCTGAAGGTTTGGAATCATATTTAATTTATTTGTATATCCTGTTTCTTGTCTTTTCCAATCAAAAACAAATTTTAATCGTATTTTGTATTTATCAGGGTGAATTTAAAAGTAATGATTCTCTTAGTTTCATGTAGAGTAGCACTGTGACAACTAATCAATAAAGATCGATAAAGAATTCCTTCTGGGCGTACACATCAGATTTTATGTGACAAGCTACAGCACTTTACATCTTAATGTTTTGGTGAAGGACTATTATGGGCGTTGAAGGAGCTCTTGCACATATTTTAGTTACATTACTAGAGCTGCCAAAACTTTGGCAGGTATTATGTTGAACATTTAAGAAGTTCCGTTGTGGTAGTTGTTTGACTAGATATTAGCAATGGTGACTGCTTCTGAAAATCTGCCAAACTGTCATGTCTTGCTTCTCACTAACTTGGTTTCCTATGTAGCCTTTTTAAATTATATATAAATTGTATGATGACTGTCAATTTTCATCAATTCCAGGACTACATGAGGCAGGCAGGTGAGGTGACATATGCTGACACCAACAAGGGCCGCAGGAATGAAGGAGTAATAGAGTTCAGGCTTTACTCTGACATGAAACGAGCCCTGGAGAAACTGGATGGCACAGAGGTCAACGGCAGGAAGATCCGACTCATTGAGGACCGCCCTGGTGCCAGACGAAGACGCTCCTATTCTCGCAGTCGCAGCCGTTCCAGGTTGAGTTTCATAACCGCAGTGTAATACATCTGCATCCAATTAACTGCCACGGCAGCCCAGTTCGCAAGAGACTGTCAATCTTAAGACATGGTACCGCTCTGTTTTTCCAGGTCCCGCTCCCGAAGCCGCAGGTCCCGCAAGAGCCGCAGCCGCAGTGAGAGCAGCAGTCGTAGCCGCTCCCATTCCAGGTGAAGAAGGAAATAAATCCTATTGAGAACCCTTAAAACCCAAGTCATTTTATTTATGATGACCTAAATAGAACAGACTTTGTTATATTGACCAGATTTTTTAAATCTGGTCAATATAAAAAATGAATGCAAATAAGAAATGCAAACTTAATCCAAAACATGAAAAACGCAGGATTACATCTAGAAAATCTAATTTGTTTTGTCAGACAAAACACCTCAAACACGTTTCCTTTTGCTGAAGTGCTGAAAATAGTAGAGTGGAGACTATCTGATAAAATGTTTGACACAGAATGGTATATCTGATATTGTGTGCTTGTATTTACCTGAAATGGTTTTGTATTTGTTCCATTTGTTGTCCCCAGGGCTGCTTCCCGTTCCCGTAGCCGCTCACAAAGCAAGAAGAATAAGGCAAAGACTGGCAAGAAAGAGGAAGAAGAGCGTAGCAATGATGCAGAGAAGAACAAAGAGGAGCGTAGTCGTAGCCGGAGCCCGAAGAGCAAGAAGGTCAAAAAAGAAGGCAAGAAGAGCAAGAAGGATGAGTCTAGGTCCAGATCTCGATCAAGGTCTCGCTCCAAATCAGGGGGCAAGGATCATACCAGGAAGTCGGGCTCCAAGGGGCCAGAGCTGGCAAAGAGTGACGAGGAGGGTGGTCCAGCTGAGAGGGCATCTCGCTCCCGCTCTGCTACCCCTGCTGACCCACCACCAAGAGCCAGGTCCAAGTCTAGGTCCAAGTCTAAGTCCAAGTCCAAATCTCACTCCCCATCCCCAGTCAAAGCCCGCTCCCGGTCCCCATCTGTTTCCCGATCAGAGTCTCGCTCTAAATCCCGCTCACCATCCCGTTCTCGCTCTCGTTCTCGTTCTCGCTCCCAATCTTAATTGCTAACGAGGACTGTATGTCATAAGCCCCTACCCAGATCTTTCCCTCTGTCCACCATTTACATTCCCCACATTAGTCAACCTTGTCTCCGTCTTTTGATAAGTAGCTGTAGGCACTCATGCTCCATCGCAAAAAAAATAGAAATTAAAATTAATCTTTTCATCTGGACACAACCCTATATAATTTATAGGGTTGTGGGATACCTGCTTTTAGTTGAGACTGAAGAAGTCACTATGATGAGTGACAGATGTCTCAATAAATGTGTCCAGGTGAACTGATTGTTCTTTTTTGTGGTTTCCTTAGCTGGAGTGAGCATGCATAAGACACTCAGCCTCGACAACGTGTCTGTTCACTCGCTTTTCAATTTTATTTGACTACTCCAAATCTTGGCATAGTTGTTTTTTAAGTTCAACTCGATTCAAATTCACAGTAGTATGTGTTTGACTTTTTATCATACATGTAAAAAAGACAATGTTCTGTAGATGTGTTAGGTGAGACTTTCTGTGATAACTCTGCCTTTGTGAATTTTTTCTTTACTCTGAGAATAAAAAATGCCTGATCTGGACTTGGCTGTCTTTTTTTCTTCTTTTGGTGGGGGGCACTGAACTAGAAGTTCAATGAGAAGAATAAGTTATTAGACTAATAACAATCTCCTTTTTAGTAAATCTAAGAACTACAACTGCAAAAATTGACTGTGTCCAAACTCCAATGGAAGTAGCACCTGGTTCCCTCAGATCCTACACAGGTTGGATCTGAAGACCTGCAGGACTGATGCAAGGTAGATGCTCTATGTGGAGCTAGCTGCCAGGCAAGAGGAAGGCTAATTAGGAGGTTTATGGATGTGCTGAAGGAGGATATACAGGTGGCTGGTGTGAATGGAAGAAGCAGAGGACTACAGATGGATGAAGTAGGTGAAGTATGCAGACAGATATTCCTGGGCTATTGGTACATCATGTGTACTGCACATGTAAGATCTGATAAATTTATGTGACTTGATTTAGCAAACAAGCTTGACGTCCTTGTTTCACACATACCGAACTTACTAAACAAATGCATAAATCAAACTGCAACTCTTGGTTATTTTTGTTCATTGCTTTGTGGCACTTGGGTTAACACTTGCCTCACAGCAAGAAGGCTTTAGGGTCACATGTTCTCTGTATCGCATCGGATTCCTCCAGGTACTCCAGTCTCCTACCACCACCAAAAAGGCAGCCATGTAAGGGTTAATACTCCTGCCACTCCTTCAATGTGACAAAAAACACCAGGAGTGTCTTTAAGTTTACACCTAATTGATGCAAACATACATCATCAACTGTGTACGTGTCAGAATTAATCCACATGATGTCAGGGTGGACACAGACCTAGATGAAGTTTAGGGGATCAAGGCCAGTTGCCCTTCCTGACACCAGCGGTGGGATCGAACCTGCGACGCCTTGCTCATCATTTTCTAAACCCATAATCTACCACTAAGCTACCGTGGCCCCGGGTATGATATAGTAATATAATAATCTTAAAAAGCAGTATACAGAATTAAAAACATTTTTAGTACCAGACGTTTAATTACAGATGTACAAAGCCACACCAGTCTATATTGTCTACAGATGAGCCAAAACATGATCACCTGCCTAATATACTGACAGAAACAACCCTAACCTGCCAAAGCATGAACTCTACAAGACCCCTGAACGCATGCTATGTTATCTAGCACCAAAACAGCACCAAATCTCTCAAGTTTCTTTGCTGTGGGTTGGAATGGTTATTACCCCACATATTCTCAGTCAGATTTTGAGCTGGAGAATCTGGAGGCCAGAACAATACCTTGAACACTTCTTCAGGAAATAGTATAGACAAGAAGGATTGTACCTGGTCTACAATGATTTTTAGTTAGATGGCATGTGTCAAATTGGTCTCCACATGAATGGCCGGACCACCAGGCTACCAAGTGCATTGTGTTACACTCCCTCACCGGCTTCTCATCTTCCTACATTGGATGCTGATGCCGTCATTTCTCCAGGTAAATGTCACACAGATACATGGTCATTTATGTGATCTAGAACGAAACAGGACTAATCAAACCAGGTGACCTTCTTTCACTCTACCAAGGTGCTGAGTGGGAGCACCCCACAAGCATTGGCATTTCAGAGATACTCTGACCCAGTTATGTAGTCATAATAATTTGAGCTCAGGTCTCCCATACTCAGCATATAGACTACAAGAACTGATTGTTCACTTAGCGTTCTAATCTGCCCAGACCTTGACATGTGCCCTTGTTTAAAGATGCTTGTGGTTCAGTTCGGCCGTGAGTGGTCATACTATTTTGGCTCAAATGTGTATAGTCCTACCCCATCTTGCTGATATCTATTATACATGCATTTCTTTATGAAGGCTTGACATTTGTTTAATCTACATTCTCTCCTCAGAAAATACTTGTGGCAGATTTCCTGTGTCCTTGTTTTACTAGCATATTACAATTGACTATGAAGTGCTGGGAGAAAACAACAACACAGTTTCACTTCTCTCTGTTGGTGTACAAGTCAGTCCCAGTTGCGTCAAAACTAAAACACAGCTGCATTACATCTCACTGGATCTTTCGGGGTTTGCATGCATAGATGTGGAAGTAAATATTAAAAGCTGATGAGTCAGTCTAAGTTCTTTTAGATCAGTCTGTCTGGATGACTCCCGAACCATTTCAAATACAGACTCCTGCAATGCCGTCTTCAGTCAACGTCGTCTTCCTCCGAGGACGAATGCATCACACCACCGCTGTCATCACGATACTGCTTGGCCAGGATGCGCAGCTGTTCCAAGGACTCCTGGTAATCTGCCATCTCGGGCCCCTGGGACAGGAAGCTGGGTGCTCTACGGCGTATGTCTAGGGTGCTAGCGCCCTGCTGCAGCTCTGACAGCCACGGACCAAGTGCTGGGCTGGACTGGAGGGAGGTCAGGGTGGACACGGTGGAGACTAATGGAGGTGAAGCTGCAGTCAAACATGAAACAGATGTGGACAAGATGTAAAATGGACAATTCAAGAGCTGGATACTGAACTAACCAGCTATTTAATCATGGATAGGGGTTGATTTCACCAATATGTATGACATGATCAAAGTAAAAGAGCTCTTCAGGTAGCCAAGGCCACATAGACACTAATGAGATCAAGAGTGTTTAATGTGGTCAAGACCACAACTTGCATAAAATTTACTTCAATTCCATAACACAGAAACTGGCTCTCATTTAGTTGAATAGTATTGCTTTTAGCCCTATATTCTCAACTAAATTGACTCAGCCCTGGAAATGGATATGGACAGCATAAAGAAAGAGGCACTCAAACACTTCCAAGAGACTTCTTAGAAATATGGCTGAATTGTAAGATGGAATCAAGCTGTACTTACATCCAGAAGGAGGCTGGCCATACAAAAAGCCTTGTGCATCCAATGATTGACTGAATATCTGGGGGAAAGGTGGAGTCAGCTTACTGGGGGAGGACACTAGTTGCAAAGCTCTGTGTAGGAGAGAGGTGAGAACAGAGTCAGATTCAATTGGCTCATCTGATTCTTATGCATACACACATACAAGAAAATGCTTTTCTCTTGATGAGTTGCCAGAATGTGTTACATCATGTTAATTTATGTACTGAGCACTCACAAAGGAGACGCAGGATAAAATGATCCCATGTAAGATGCTAGGACGTCTTCTCCATTGTAAAGGCTGTGCAAAGGAGTGGGTGGTTTAGTTCCTGGAGCCAAAGCACTGTTGGCAGCAAAAACAACATTTCAGCAGCCTTTTAAAAAACAATGATTCTTTTTAGCAACAGCTTTTATATTATTTGTAGTAGTTTTGAGAGTATTAACACCCAAAACATAATTACACACACACACACACTAGAAAAAGCACATCGATAACAATCGGTTCATTCAAAGAAGCTGACCTGACTTGACGCTGGCTCTCGATGCCCTTCAGTGTAACTAACTGGCCATAGCATCGACCGTCACCCGGTTCCGAACAGGCTGACAGGGGTTTCCAAGGTGGTGCATCTGAGCTGGCACTCAGGGCATCAGGGAGAGAACTGCCATGCATCATGGGAAAGGGAATAGCACCATATGCTGCCACCACCTATAATTGACATACAGTATTTACAGGTTTAAATCCTACCGAAACATGGTTAGAATGGTTGAGTACTCTACAACCTTTTTTACAGGAATGGAGGAATCACTTCTAATGTGATCAGTAAGGTAATGCTGTCACACATTTGATCATTTCAAAGTTTTTTTTGTGGCATGACTGGAAAACTGCAATGTGTCGGAACCATGTTTCTTCGATTGCATGGCTTTATAAGTCGAAGTGAACAGGGTTGATCTGAAAGGATGGGCCCACCTTTCTCCCAGATACAGCCAGTGTATCAGCCATATCCCACATGGACAAACTGTTGTGTCTCAGCCTGTAGGGCACAGTGAGGGCATCCAGGGCCAGAGCCAGAACTGAGCTGGAGTGATACCACATTGAGGGCTGCCACAGAGAACACAAAGATAAACAAATCGGGTTGATATGAAAAGAACGGTTAAATAACACTGGCAGATGTCATGAAATAAATCATTGCAATTCTATGGATGATGAAAATCCAAAATACAACAAAACCGAGCAATTGCAAATCTCAAAGGTATTAGCCTCTCTTAGTAAATGGTTGTGACTCGCAAGGTCAAGTTCCTTCTCACTGTGCTGAGAAGAAAAGAAGATCAGGAGAACGAGAAAGATGCTTAGTACGACGAGACTCACATTGTATGTTAAAAGAGGAAACGCTGTGGGAGGGGTGGGACGTCTGCCCAGCCCACCTCTCAAGGTCAAAGGACAGAAGAATGAGCTGTGATTGGCCAGGTGGACTGTTCCCAACGCATAGTTTATCTGGTGGTAGAGGTCCTTCATTGGAGTCTGATTCAACAGAAACATCATTACTACACATGGCAGAGGCAAAATGACAGGCATATACAGCAATGCGGTAATCAGATTATTACATCAATTTTTTGGATGCCACCTAAAACACACAAACTATACTCACTGAATTTGGGTGACTGATAGGTGCCAGTCCCCAGGTTAGGATGCCTCTCCCACTGTAGGAATCCTGGAGCATCTCAGTGACCTTTGACCCCAAGCCAGAGAAGCCATCAGCCAAGTCACACAGCACCTGAAATCCCTGAGAGGAAAAGTAGACACAGGAAGACAAGAAATACTGGAATAACGAAGAAAGGAATAATAATAATAATGTATGTAAACATATATCTAACAAGTGGACTGTTTTTGGACCATTTTTATGTGTTATGATTAGGCCCTAAGTTAGATAAATGGACATGGACCTAGATGGACCATGGAAAATTATGGCAGGATGCTTTTCCTGATACCCCACAGCGGGATTGAACCTGTGACAGCTGGCTTGTCATCTCCTGACACATGTGTTCTAAGTAATTTCCACAAAAACAATTTTCTATATCATTTATAAAGTGTGTCAATAAAACCTAGTTGTAAAAATAAAGACAAACTCCGTCTATCCATCTATCATCAACTGCTTATCCAAAATGGGGTCATGGGGCAACTGGTGCATATCTCAGTTCTCATTGGGTAAAAGGCAGGGATACACCCTTGACGGCCCCATCACAAGCATTGCTCTGTCCCAACACAGGGCAGAGCAATTAGGGGAACAGAATCTTGCTCAAGGACACTTCGACACGCTCCTCTGCAGGTGCGGGGCTCGAACCTTCAACTTTCCGATCGCCAGACGACCACTTTACTCACTGAGCCAAGCTGCCCCTTTAAAGACAAACTACACAGGAAAAAAAACGAAGTTGCAGGTTAAAACACGGGAAAAATGTAAGTTGAGCTCCAGATTTACCTGAAGGTAATCGCACTCCTCTACAAAGAAATGCAGCCTGTCCTCAAGGTCCTCCAACACTGATCCCTGAAGGAGATTCTCTCCTTGGCCAAACGCCTCAAGACGATGAGTCTCCCTGGATCCCAAAATCCAAATGCACATGTCATGGAGTGTGTACATCAGCACACAAAGCATGCAAAGATATGTTTACAAACAGGAACATTAACCCACACACACACACACACTCCCAAATCTGGAGTTATTTTGTTGATTGCCTGCCTGACTCCTATTTATTTTACCCCTCCCCTTTTCCATTTCATTTTGAGTTATGTTTAGGGGCGACAATGGACAATGCACCTAATAAAATTCTTGGTAATATTAAAACAGATTCTGACCCACATCAGATCTGTTTCCATGCATACCAACAACCAGTGTTTGGAAGGCTACTTTTGAAATGTAATGGGTGACGGATTACTAGTGACCCTGTTAAAATGCAACAAGTACAGCCACCATTGTGATTACTTCAACAGAGTAATGTAACTTATTAAACTTGATTACTTTTCTAATATACTTCTTATCGGCCAATAAAGCTGAATAGTCCTAAAAACGTAAATTTAAATAAGGGAGTGTAAACCTCACAACAGTACTCAACAACAACAATAATAATAATGATTCCCTTATCAGTCCCGGAGCGGTAAATTTGGAATTCTCTGCATTTTTGACCCAGCCTATTGTATAGGAGCAGTGAGCTCCCAACATATGGCGCTCGGGGAGCAGTTAGGGGTTCAGTGTCTTGCTCAAGGACACCTCGATATGGTGTATGCAGGACCGGGGATCAATCCTACAACCTTCCGACTGCCAGACGACTGCTCTACCCACTGAGCTATGTCGCCCAGTAACAATGATTACTGTCAAACATTTATAAGTTAAAGTTTTGATGTGTGTTTTCTGGAAATATTTAGAAATAAATATAAGTGCATAGTGAAATGGCATCAAAAAGAAACTAATCGTCAAACATCTGATTTGGGAAACAAACTCTTGATTTCAGTAGTAACCACTCTGCCATTATCATTATAGACAGACTAATACGTACATGTAAACACATAGAGTGAATCAGTGGTGGGTTTTTACCCATCATGGTTGTATTGGTGAATGACAGAGATGGTTTGTGGGTGCAGGTGGATCCTGAGAAAGTCTGACCAGACCCTCACACTCCCTTCCAGCCTGTAGTTCTTCTGAAGACGCTCCAAGCGGCTGTTCACAGTCTCCAAACTCAAGGCACCTGTCAATGAGGTGTTTTTTAAGAGTGTGTGAATCACAATGATGGAAAAGTTGCTTAATTGATCAAGAGGTGGACTCTTTTTAAATTAGATCGAGTTCATCCATACAATGTCAAACATGTAATTTTAGAAAAACAGCTGATAGCAACAATTTCCTAAAAAAGATAAATGGGTAGTAAAAATGACAGGCAAAATTACATTTCTGACCACATTTTGTATACCTGAGCATTGCGGCTGGGAGCTAGAGTCAATATCAGATTCATCCGATATCTGTCCCTTCTGAGGAGAGAGAAAGCCATAAGGATGAGTTACTTAGAATAATGTTTCCATTATGCCGGTGTCAGCCAACACAAATTCAGCTCAATTTTGTTGTCACCGATAAAATCTCTTAATAAATAAATAAATAATAACATATAAATAGCAAAATAAAGCACATTTTGGTGTGGAATTTTTTTTTGCCTGTTTGGCTGACGTGAAAGTTGGTTCTGTATAAGAACGAGTCTATTTACCATTTCTGTTCTCCGTTTGAGATATTAAATTCATTAAACTTAAGTCTCTACCCTTCAGAAAGAAAACCAAAAATAGATTCCCTTATCAGTCCCACAAGGAAATATGGAATTCTCTGCATTTAACCCATCCTCTTGCCCAAGAACAACTTGACATGCTTTGAGCAGGATCGAGGATTGAACCTCCAACCTTCCATTGCCAAACGACTACTCTACCCACTGAACTACATCGGCCCTACCCCACCACTTGGTATTAATTAGCTTAAATTTCTAACCATGGGATAAATTATAATTTTTACTTCCATCAGCTCAGCAATGACAAAGACATCAGATTTTCTAAGAACTTCATAGAACACAAGTAATAAATAAACAAGCTAATTCTGATTAAGTCCTTATAATCACCAGACAGCATCACTGGGTGGATTCTCGTGGTGTAAGCAATGGGTACTATTGTGGGAGTTTCTTTAATAAAACTGTTTGACGCACAGCACTTGCATGTAAGGTTGAAATACTACCTTCTGATACAAGGATTCATATTGCTATAATTAAGCTAAGCTCACAGGGGCGTCAAAGTATTGCAACAGCATTTCATTTACATCGAAGAGAACTCAAAGACTGCAGTCCAAACAAAAACAATCCATTGGATACTCCTGGAAAAATAGTATTATATAGGCCCAATAACACATAATACCATCCTTGGCATTAACATTCACACCATGGGGTTTATTTTCTCAATTTTTTCAATCAAAATCTACTAGTGCTCTGTCTAATGTAAATACTCACATCTAGCTTGTCCAGATCTTGGAGGAATGTGTTCTTTGTTGGGGGGCTTTCCTCATGCATCACTATGTTACCCTCCCTGTCATTACAAAGCATATGTTCACACATCAAATAAAAGATAAGCTAGTAATACAAAGACAATGAGGAGGTAATCTGTACATGTAGTCATAAATGGATGATAATATTAATAGAAAATTAATGATATCTAATATATCCAGGGACAGAGACACAATAATGTTAAGTTAGAGATTACTTCAGGTGGGACATATTACATTCAAAACTGACAGTATTCCACCCTACACAATGTACTGTCACAGATACAGACAGGTGATGAATTGAAGGAAAAACCAACATAAAGTGTCTTAGTAAGGTGTTGGGCCACAATGACTCTCCAAAACAACTTCAGTGCTCCTTAAATTAGAGATCACCACAGCGGATCATCACTTTCTGTCTATCATCCCCCGTCTAACATGGTGGTCCAAAATCTTCCATAGATGATTAACTGGGTATAGAACTGGTGACTGCAAAGACCATACCATTTGATTTACATATTTTTCATACTCATCAAATCACTCAGTGATGCCTCATGCCCTGTGGATAAAGGGATTATCATCCTGGAAGAGACTGCTCCATCAGGATAGACATGTTTCATCAAAGGATAAAGGTGATCACTCAGAATACCCGCAGGGGTTTGTAGTGAACTCGAAGGAAAAAGTGATCACAAACCATGCCAGGAACCCCCCCCCTCCAAAAAAGGAGTCTCCGGACCACCTTACTGCAGCAACCAAGCATTCAGGTTTTTTATTTGTCACCTCTAGTGACATGTCTGTGACGGGCTAAAATTTGTTTTGCCCATAAGACAAAGCCTCTGCCCATAATTTACCATGTGAAAGAGGAGGCCTCTTTGCCAGTTTCGTAAAGACTTCCCTCTGCCCGTAATGTCTGAAGGCTTCCTGTTACAAAGATAGAAAAACAAGAGAGAGGGAGACAGGCACGTAGTCATAAAATGAGGAGTTGAACCATTCTTTCAGAGAGGTCCAGCACAATAACTTTGTTGACTATCAGGCAGAAGAAAGAAAATGATCTCTGTGACGGTGACTTTAACGAACCTTAAATATGTCAAAATTATAAGAAATCAGAATGAGATCAAAATGAATGGCTGAAATACATGTATAAAAAGAAAATCCTGAGTGAACATAAAACATTGGTGGGGGAATTATGTGAGCTGATAGACCTACCTTTGAGATCCATGGCAATGAGGCGAGGTGTGTAAGTGACATGACCCCCAACAGTCTGTCCAACACGAAACACAACATCACTTTGCAATTCACCAAGGGGCCCATTAGGGTCATACGATAAGGAGGCATCCTGAAAATAAGAAAACAGAGAATGAGGCTACTACAGATCATCTTGTCTTGTGATGATGGTTGTCAGTCTCATACGTGAAATGCCATTAAAAATATCCTGAAAACCCTAAAACCCTTTAAGACCTAAAAGGTACTTGGCAGGCATCTTAATTTACGACGTTATTGACGATAGATTAGATCAATTTAGAGGTAATTCTTAGAAGAGAGAACATGTTTTGCTGCAAGACTTTATTTTGTTCAGCCGTGACAAGGGAGTAAGGCTGGATTCAGCAGAATTCCGCATTGACAAATGCACAAACTCTTCCGAGGACAACGAAATACCAATGCTCGCAGGGCAACAAACAACAAAATTCTATCATTAACTCGTAGGATATTTAGTTTACTCAACATTCATGGACTAGTATTTGTAGTCATGTAATTCTATAAGTTTTGCAATGTCACGAACGGATAGTTCCACTGGCTATTAGCTAATGTTAAAGATGAAAGTGCTTCAATCCCAATGTGTTTGTTCTAATATGCTAGCGACGGAGAATAGAATTAATTCATTTAGGCTGTTAAATCGACTGATCACTGTAAAATATATCAAGAAAGCTTCACGGTCTAAAACTATGGTAGTACTGGCTAAGCTTTTTGCTACGGCTGCTTACTCACCTGTAAATTCCACCAGTGTGTTCCAACAAAGTTTGAATAGTGTCCCAATTGTAGAGTTATAACCTCTCTACAGAGGCCGCTCATTGTGAAGTTTAACAAAACATATAAAGAGTAAATCACCACTGTTTATATATGTTGCTCATATTACAATACCACAACAACTTTATAATGCAACCGAACTTGCACAACCCGGATATAAAGGAGGAAATGCCAAGCGTGTATTGGTTAAGATGGAAGTTTTTGAAGAATTGTGATTGGCCGTTGAAAGTAGCTGCTTTGCCATAGTTCGGTTGCACTGTGCCATGCTTTCACGTGTGGCGCATAGCTCATTAAAACACAAGACCAATGCAGATGATCCGTTATATTTCAAGTTTTGTTCATTGAGACGTTTTAATGTATTGTTGTGTAATGTATTGTATGTAATGTTACAAATAAATAAAACTTAATTTCAAATTTTAAAATACCAAATATTTGCCCTTTTACATTTACCACTAAAGTTATCTCCAACCTTCCTTTTTTGTCGCTGTACGAAATCCTTTGCAGAGGGACTGCTTCCTTGATTGGCTTAAAACGTGGGAATTCATGGGTACCAAAAAGTCAAAATGAGTAAAGACAAATATATTCAAGAGAAGGAACAAAGTGTGCACCCATTCAGACAAATTATTCAGGTGCAAGAAAGAGAAAAATATATATAATTGTAGGATACAAAGAAGTGAGATCCGTACACTATTAAACTCACAATAAATAGTTTGTGTAACCCTTTCAATGCTACGTTTTGAATTGAGAACATCCAGAAAATTTGAGAGACATCCATTTCTCTTAGAGGCTGTAATCAAATCTAATCCTTATCCCCTACTGATCAGCAAGCAACAAAGACAAACCCCACAAAATGGCTGCCACATGAGTGCAGAAGAAACTTTGTCATCGACCATACACACAACTAATTCATGTATATGGTACTCCAGAAAATAGAGACAGCAGAAATGACCCCCTTTAAAAAAAAGAAGATGTTAACACGACAGCATTTGAAACCATATGTTGGTCATTTTGGGGTAGGTAAAACTGACCAGTGTCACGTTGTCAATTAATTTACAGAGAGATGCCAGAGAGACTTAAATACAAATGTGAACAGACAGGTAAAGTTGTCTGCAATTACAGCACTTGCCTCAATACCACTGATAAAGAACTTGCTGATTAAAATGTTGCCTTAAAAAGAGACTACAACTATTTATTAGGAGTTTAACATTGTGCAGATCTTCACTTCACCCCGCTCCTTTGACCACCATATGCCATTCATCTTTAAAAGTCAAAAAAAGCTTTTTCTAGTTTGACTCCGTTTGACTCAACACAAATAATAATGCAAATACCAAGACTGCTATGACTATTACTATCACTTATCCAACTAATCATATATCAATACTAATTGAATAACTACTGATTTCTCATCCAGCCAACTCTCACTTTTTATTCTACAGAACATATAGGTCAGATGAATTATTTGCCTCCTAGACTAGATGTTGTAACAACTGTAAGTGGGAAGAAAATTGGTCCTTTTGGTCATCTGTGGTGGGATGCAATGGTGGTAAGGTGAAAACGGACCTTTTGTATCTGTGGTGTTTGTCTGGGGGAGGGAGGAACAGATGAACACTTGGGGCAGCAGTTTCCGGTCCGTTCACGCTTCTTTAAAGCTTTCCTCTGACTATGGGAACACCAACAATCACATAAGATCTCGTTCTTGTGTACAGATGTGGTGAGTGTAGGATATTTTGGATGATATACAAACCAGTGGGTTGGAATCTTTAAAAGTTTTGCCACATCAATTCGAGTAAAACACACGTTGTGTGTGATAGACAATGAAACAGGGAAATCCGTTTGTTGTGAAATATTAGCCAGCAAATGTGTCTCATTTATTCAAAATAAACTAAATTAATAAATCAACATGTGTTTTACCCGCACGCCTCTTTCTCAGATTGGGGAAACTTATATACGCGTCCTTGATGTAACGGACCGAGTAGTCAGTTTTCACGTTTGCTATAAAAGACATATTTTACGTTACCTGGTTCACATTAATCTTTTCTCAAATCAAAGAGCTGAAATAAAGTTGCAGAAAAGTCCTGGGTTCGAACCCCAGGGCCTTTCTGTGTGGAGTTTGAGTGTTCTCCCCGTGTCGGCGTGGATCCCCCTGGTGCTCTGGGTTTCCTCTCATGATCAAAAACAAGCCCACTGAGACAAATTTGTAATTTGTGATAGCGAGCCATACAAATAAAACTGAGTTGACATGCATGTTAGGGTTAATACGCATGTCTCCTGACCAAGGGGAAAGAAACGGAACTTGATTTAGTACCTGGGTGCCAAAGCTGCTTACTGTTCCCATACAATAGGATGGTTTAAATGAAGAGAGCACATTTCGTTGGTATGTATGAACAATGACAAATTAAAAAAAGGTCTGGTTTACTTGTCATAATTAGTCCCTGCATAGTGAGGGTGAACATGGATCTAGAAGGATGTTGGGGGATTAAGGACTGATGCCCCTCCTGACACCCTGCAATGGGTTCAAACCCACAGCATCTGGTTTATCATTTCTCAATGTACAAAATGGCAAATTAATTAAGCTTCTAAGGGGAGGAGGGGGTTATTAAATTTCCAGTGTTATTAGCCATTGATGTGATTTTATGTTGTAGGTTAGAACATATCCCGAGCATTATATCACACATTCTCCATGAAGTGTGTGTGTGTGTGTGTGCTGTATTTGTGATTTTTGTACATGTTCCCAAATTAATTAGATTTGTTAATGTTTTCAAATGATTGAGATCAGATAAATTATTATATTGGGAATTAAGGGATATAAAATGTAGATATGAAAATGTAGTAAGAATATGTAAACATTCTGTTCTTTGTGTTTTTTGTTAGTAATCCAATCTAGATCTGCAAAGACATGGTGCGCAAACAGGGTCGCAGAGGCAGATTAGTGCACAGGTTGACTGTGACCAGTGAACAAAGAAGTGGCTATGGGAGAAGAAGAATAGATGCAAGACAGGATAAGCAGGAAGATATCATCTCCAGACTCCAAGATGCCCCATCAAGGATTCCACACCCACATGCGTTTCATCCAAAGGTGAGTCATCCCAGTTTTTGAACTGTAACTATCCATTGAACCTTTCTCATCATAAAGGTTACTGTAGCTTTGTTCTTACCTGTTAATTAACAGGATCCCAAACCAGTCGAACGAGGCAGATTTGGCCGTTCATGTCATCGCAAGGCAGACCAAGTTACTGATACACCTCCTGCTCTCCGCTCCCTGTCAAAGTCCATGGTTTCAGAGACATCTGCTGCAAAGAAACAAGTAGACTATCACATCAAAAATAACTCCCTCTTTTCTTTAGGGGGTTCTCACACCACCTGCTTAACAAATGTTGAAATGCTAGATACAGGGTGTAGAGGTGTAGATGCCTGTACTGTTAAAAAATGTACAGCAGATTCCTTACCTTCAAGCAATCAGAATGAGTGCAAGGAAGGCAATACAGTGCTGTCCAATGGAGCTATCAAAATGCGGGGAGTTCCTGCAAAGGGCCAAACATATACTCCAAACCAAGATGATGGAAGGGGTGTAAATATATCCCATCAGTGTGTCGAAGAGAACATGAAAGAGAAGGCAAGTGATTGCTCGACTCTTAATCAAGTCCAGAAGAAGCGGATGCACAAACCTGGCCGGCAATACGGGATAAAAACTCTTGTGAAAATGGCCAAACTTGTGGAACTTGTTCAAGAACGGGATTCAAGGATTAAAGAAATGTCAGAGAGAGGATGCCCTGACAGCACTTCCATGGAAGTGGAATTGTTACAAGCCAAGCCCGAATCAGATTTATTAGAATCAGCTCTTTCAAGTCAACGTTCAACTGATGCAGTTAGTGTCACAACAACTGCTGGGACTGAACTTTTGACAAATTCCACAGGCATGAGCTCTGCAAGCCAAATATCAACATTAAACGGGTTAATGAAACTGAGAAAGACTCACAAAAATAAAATAAAAGCCTCAAACAATGAGCAGCAAAATGAGGAAGAATCACATCTGTCAAGGGCAGTACAGAGAGATGACACAGCTTCCACAAATTTACTTGATGCACCAGTTTTGGCACGAGAAGCCTCCCTGATTTGCAGGTCAGTGAAAGCACCAAAAACTCAAAGGAAATCTAGTAGGCGGATTCCAATGACTTTCAAAATGGATGAAGTCAAAGATGACACCTTACTTAGTAACAATCCTGCTATATCCAATCACAGTGTACCTAACTCAAAATCCTCCAAAAGGACAAAGAAACCCAAAGCTCCAAAAAACAGAAGTAGCGGTAAAGTGAAAAGAGTCACCAGAAAAAAAAAATCATCTAAAACATTAGTCAGTCATCAGGATGTCACAGGAGGCCTCAGGGATTTGGATGACACTCAGAAAAAGGAGGGAAAGCTAAGTGGCTCTGATAAAAACATAGCAGGCATGACAGAAACAGTGAGCACAATAACAACAGAAATGCCTAATGAGGAATACTGCAAACTCAGTAGCATAGGAGAGGTGCCAAAAATGAAGATAGAATCTGGGGGACCATTGAAGAAAGAGACATTAATAAAATTGGCTAAATTGTTACTAGTAGTAGAGAAGAAACAACCCAACAGTGATGGTAAAGTAAAGGAGCAAGATGTGAGCCAAGGGCGGGTAATGTCTTATGAGCAGGAGACTTCCCCACATCCATCTCAGACTCCATGCAAAGTCCACCCAGACTCGCTCCATCCGTCTGCTGAAGATATGATGACCAAGGCTGTGAAGAAAGAGGGGAAAATGAACAATGAGTCTAATTCAAACGAAAAACAGAATCCAAACACAGAGAATTTGATCTCAGGAAAGAGGATTTCTTCAAAGAGACAAATTGCAAAGGTTCATGATAAAACTTGTCACTACGATTCAACCTTGTCCATGCCAAGGCCAGATCAATGTCTGCACAAACCACATTCATCTGCACTTAGCAGTGTTGAGAAATGCAAAGAAGAAGCTAGGGATGACCCATCACCTTGCCAGACTGAACCTCCTATTTCAGGTCATGACATTGAGATGGCAGGTCATTGTGCCTCCTCAAAATCTCTCCTGCATAAATGCCATATTACAACAGAGCCTACATGTGGACTAATTTCAAATTCATTGACTGGGAGTCGCTCAAAGGGGAGCAGAGTACTAAGAAGGTCACCGCGGGGGACTAAAAGTGAATCTTCAATGACTTTAAAACCCGGTGATGGATACCGTAGAAAAACACTGGATGTGCAGTTTCACCCAGACAGTCATGAAAAAGTTGCAGAAGAGGAGACTTTAGTAAATGATAAAGCTCAGAAAACCCCTGAAGACAGGAGTGAGGGAAAAAGAAGAAAAGTCAATGAGAAGAAAGCCAGAATTCAGCAGACTGAGAATCCTGACCTGGTTAAAGACCATGACGTCTCTGAAGTAATTGTATTAAACCAACCTGATTCCATACAGAAAGAAGAGGAGAGGAAGTCAGCTGAGCTTCATGACATTCTAAATGCAACAAGATCGAATTCTTACAGGAAAAGGAAATTCCCCATAAATCATTTGGAACAGGTAGAGAAAGCTGCTAGACTCACATCCACTGATGTCGGAGGAGAACATCAAAGTTTGGGATTGTCAGACAGTGAGGTCCTTCATAGTGTGAAAGCCAATGAAGAAAGAGATGACAAGTCACTTGAGGCTCAGGGAGAGGAGGTATCATCAGGGAGTGGTTGCACCACGGAGGTGTCACCCAAATCACGTACAAGTATTAGGGGAAAAGGGAAATCAAAAGAACAACCTGGAAAAGGTATTACTAAGGATGGCCCTCTACTGAATGGGAAGACAGAAGTCAGAGGTAAAAAGAATCATTTGGCAGAAAAAACAACATCACAAGTGGTTCCTACTAATATGACAAATATACCCCTGGATGGTCACAACCCAAGTGCCGAAAGCTGCCAAAAAGAGAAAGTGAAGGACAAGAGGAAGAGGAAGTCCAAAACAGTAGTAAACGAGAGGCTGGCATCAGTTGATGCTCTTGATGGATTTAATGAAGTATTTGATTATGGTTCAAATCCCACACAAACTTCTCCAACTAAACTAAACTCTGATAATGTGAAATTGGAGGACAGGAGGGGAAGCAAAGCAGCTGAACAGGAACAGTCTACGGTCAGTTCATTAGGGGAGGACGTGACTGTCACTGACGTTGTCTCTAAGCCTGAAGAAGACAAAACAGTTTCTATAAAGGGGAGCAGAGTACTAAGAAGGTCATCGCGGAAGACTAAATGTGAATCTTCAATAACTTTAAATGCCAGTGATGGAGACAGTGAAAAGCTTGACGTGCAGTTTCGCCCAGTCAGCCATGAGAAAGCAGCAGAAGAGGAGACTTTAGTAAATGCTAAAGCTCAAACAACACCTGAAGGCAGAGGTCAGGGAAAGAGAGGAAAGGTGAAACAGACAGAAGCCAGAATAGAGCAGACTGTGGATCCTGACCTGGTTAGAGACCATGAAGTGTCAAAAGTAATTGTATCAAATCAACCTGGTTCCCTACAGAAAGAAGAAGAGAAGAAGTCATCAGAGCTTCATAGCATTCTAAATGCCATAAGAGCTACTTTTTATAAGGAAAGGGAACTCCCCGTGAGGTGTATAGGACATGTAGAGAAAGCTGCTAGACTCACATCCACTGATGTCAGAGGAGAAGATCATAGTGAGGTC